>MU186373.1:12281-91725 GCA_016904865.1 Pissodes strobi
CATGTCTGATAAGAGGCTTCAGTTTATCCCATACAATGGGATTTTTGCTTTTAATATAAGCAATATGGTCGCAGAACGTTAGCCTCTTATCAAACATGATCCCTAGGTATTTGACTTTTGGTTTAGGGAGGATGGGAGTATTATGTATTACGATCGGGTGCATATCGGTGTTCGTAAATTTCCGTGTGAATAGAACTAGCTCTGTTTTCGATGCGTTTAATCGAATTTTCCAATTCGAATAAAATTCAGATATTTGTGCCATATGGGCACTGACATTATTCGCCGCCTCCTGTGCGCTAAAGGATTTGGAGTGTAGGGCTGTATCGTCAGCATAGAATGCCAGGGATGAGTTAGGATGGGAGGAAAGATCTGCTATGTAATAGCCGAATAGTTGCGGTGATAGCACTGTTGCCTGCGGGACGCCAGCTCGGATCGGCCTCAAGGATGAGTTAGCATTATTGATGCGGACTGAAAAGGAGCGCCCGGCCGGGTAAGACGTAACTAACGCTGCCAAATAAAGCGGGAGTTCGTGCGTGATGAAAAGCTTGTAAAACAACATAGGCCGTTATTCCATACCCGGTCGAACGCGCGCTCTATGTCCAGGAGCAACAAGGCGGTGCAATGCCGTTCATTGAACCCCTCGTATATTTATGTCGGACGCTATTTTTGCAGCGAGCATATTTGTGCTATGCCCGCTGCAGAAGCCGAACTGTTCCTCCGGTAAAACACGGAGGTTCAGAGCGGCCTTGTTAATCTTGGACAGTACGAGCTTTTCAGTGAGCTTGCTCATCGTGTTGAGCAAAGAAATTGGCCTGTAGGAGCACGTGAGTTTGGCGTCCTTCCCTGGCTTGGGGAACAGCACTATTCGCGCGATCTTCCACGAGCTGGGAAAGTGTTGCAGGCGCAGAATAGTGTTTACAATATGCATTAGATGTACCAGGGTTTTCTTGGGTAGGTTTTTGAAGAGCAGGTTAGGGATAGTGTCAGGTCTCGGCGCATTATTCTTTGGCAGGCGGCTGAGAACATCGTGTATCTCGGTTGGAGTGACTAGAAGTTTCCTAATCACAGGGGGCGGAATTGGATAAGGGTGGTTTAAAAACGACGTTACCCGTTCCCTGATATGGGCGTGTAATGGCAGTAAGTGCATTCGTCCTAATCCGATCATTTACTGCTCTGTTCCTTTGCCACCTGCGCCGAATTCGGTTCCGGAAGCTAATTAAGGATAGGATTTCATCAAGGAGAGTTTCCGTAAACGGCCTCTTCCTGATTTTCGGACATAGTTCGTTTCTGATGCGCTGGATATTTCTGGTAATTGAGTTCACTTCATTCTCCAAATCTTGGACGGAATCAATTTGTCTCGGAATGACTGTGGCGGCGTTTAATCTCTCTTGGAACACCCTCCAATCTAGATTTTTATATGAAATGACTTCCAAGTTGAAGTTGAATGCTGTTTTTTCCAAAAAGTCGAAAGAATAGACCTATTCGCAAATTCGGAACTGATTTTTCGAAAAGAGCAGAATCCGAAAAAAAAACTTATTTTTTACCCAATCATAAAAAAATCGTTCATCGTTTTGTAGTAGTCTTTATAATGGTTCCTAATTAAAAAAGTAAGCCACCCATTTGGAGAAACCTACCACTTCAAATTTTGATATCATTCACATTCCTATAATCTTTCAACTTGCGATCTATTTTTATACACCCAAGACTGATCGAGAATAATCAATTTTATATACCTCCAGAATTTAGAAGTTATATATTATTAAAAGTAATTTTCCACTTACAGCATAACTTCACCACAAAGTCTGTCACCCGACAATTTTTTTATATTTAAACCCATATCGCGAATAAATATGCGCACTAAGCTTTTTGATCCAAAGAAATTAACCTTCTCCCGCGCGTGTTGCAATATACCATTAAAACAAAAAAAAAATGTGGGCTATTTTTAGCTTTAAATTAAAATAGATTAGAACAAGCGAATATGACTTTTATTAACCCATGAAATGGTACAAGAATACCTCGTGCGCACTTACCTATGGTCTTCATATGCAGTGTGCATAATTCGGCAGATGTGTGAATTTAAATGTTAACTTGGCTCCAACCTTAAGTCACATACAATGAATTTGTGAGAACTACAGCTAACAATATGTTCCTAAAATATTTTGCTGGATCAGATCAAATATGAACTGTAATTGGCCGCTTAATTATTTGTTAATTTCCAGTCGTTAACCGGTTTGTGCTAAGTAGACCGAAGATTTCTAATTTTGACTAGATTTTGAACCTAATTGGTGAGTTTTTCATTTTATTAAGCCCCACGCAAGTGAGCTGAGATATTTATATACATGTGAATTACTTATTCCAAAATTATTTTGGTTGAAAAACATTTTCTACAAATAACCAATAAAATTTGGAACCTCTTCGAATATTCCATAATAACAAAATATATGATGTTTGCGATAGTGGTGTTAATAATTTCGGATGTATTGCACTTGATTATTTGTAATTTTCGAATCCGGATCTGATTTGCCATTTCTTTAAGTCGGATTATATACCTATATTGCCTAAGTTTCAGTCCTATATCAACTTTTTTCCTGATTATGATTTATTAAACTGAGTATGTAATGTGTAATATATAATATATAGACATTATTTAATTTTAAATAGAAAACCAAAATAATGTATTCAAAGCAATAAACGCATAGAAACAGGACTCCTAGAAGGCTAATTCATAAGAGTATATAAGCAGATCTACTCACGAAGGAAGAGAGACAAAATATCCATGTGTAAGACAGAAACGCTGAGTTTCGTTGCTTTTGCGCATGCCTGACTTTATACAAGGGTATGTGGAGTATTAATTTCATGGTATGTCGTCTAATAGCTACAGGGGTCAATGGAAAAGTTTTCAGCTCGGCTCATTTAAATAATAAAAATAGGTAGGTAGGTATATAAATTGTTTTTGTTAAACCAAACGACTTTTTGGTATGTAATATGAAGGACCGATACCGCCACGATTGCGTTTACATTCAGAGACATAGAAGAACAATAGATAAAATAACGTTGATGAGATTTTGGCCTTGGTTTCAGCTAGACCTGTAATATGACTACGAATAATATTAAAATTATTAGTTAATATTGCTTATTGTTCAAATGTTATCAGGACTGTTGTAGATTAAGGAAAATATTTGAAAGAGACCGACGGACATAGAAATCCGACGGAGGTCAAAAATAAAATAAGGAAAAAAATATATATATATATATATTAAATGGGCGGCAGTCGGAATAGTTTTGTTATCGGTCGGGTTGGAAATAATTACATCACAAGTAAAAATAAGTGTATTAGTATTGATTTTAAAATTGCATGGCTTTTGAAAAAGAAAATACAGGGAAGACGAGGGTTTATTTTTAAAAACGAAAAAATCCTTTAAATTTTAAATTGATTAAGGGATATAAAGATAACAAATTTTAGAAGAGTTTGTTCTCTAACATTTGTTATGTATCTGCAGTTAATATATTATGTAATTTGGCCAATTAAACGGTTTTACATTATCTGAAAAGTAGGTTGTTTAATAAACCTCCGTTTAAATATAATTGTTTTTATTTTCATTTAACCTATACCTACCTATATACTTACTGTCAAGTAAAAAGTAAAACACACTTATTTCTATACCCTTTAAAATATTTAAAAAACAATATCAATTAAAATGATTTTCAAGAAACTAAGAGCAACATTCTATGATGATAACGAGCACGTCAGCATTATCATCATGAAAATGTAAGGCACAATTCCTATTTTCATAACCAGAAAATTATTTGAGATTGATATTGATCTAGTCAATTTTGCTTCGTTTTAAAAATAATAAGACTATAGTTTGTGAATATACTTGCATTTATAATAATAATTTGAAATTGATCAGGTAAAATGAAACACAAATATGAATTTCTAAACCCCAATTTATTTTATGCAACGAAAAAAGGGGTCCATTGAGTCGGTTTAATCCAGGGGAAATGGACCATAAAAACCATGGCGACTTTTTTGGTACAAATAAGGCAAAGTCATAAAACAAACATAAAATAACAAAAGAGCAACTCATATGTAAAAACAAAGCAAAATGTACAATACAAATACAAAAAGATACAATACAAATATAAATAGGTACAATAAAAAGTAATTATAAGCCTTTTTGTATTATTGATTTTTAAACAAAATTAATTTATGTAGTTTCTGCTTCACATATTCTTTTTTTTAAGCCTTTTTACTCTCCCAATGTATTGGGTAAAAATACGGAAATATTTTTTTTATCAAAAGCACTCTATGATTATCGAGTAAATCTTGGTTTTTTATATGATTTATCATTAAGTCATTTGAGATTATTGACTCAACGTTATTTAACACTTTATTGTGTATGTACATGGCACTATTTCTAAATTCAAATTTATTTGACATTTGCCTAATACATTTTTCAGTTTCTCCGCAAATCAATACTACGTCCTTACTTGGTATGGTAAAATTTTCTGAATATTCTTTAATTCTATAACATCACATTTATCTTTTGATAGTAAACATTTTATGCATTCTTCACATCGGAGTGTTTTCAAAATTTTGGAAACCACATATCCAGCCATATATGAAATGACATTTACCACAAATGGAGATAACTCCCAAGCTGTTTCCAAGTAATCATGGGACTGTATTGTGCATGCTATTTCCACTTTTTCAATGGCAATAGGCTCTTTTACATTGTTTGGAAGAAACATGCAAAATATCAATCCCATCAAATAAACAATTTCCAGTTTTAATCTACCTTAGCTCCATTCTTGAAATTAACCATTTGTAGGAAGATTGAAAGTGGAGAGTGTTGGGGTTGTCATTAAATCCCCCTCTGGCACGAATGGCTGAAAAGAAAGTTTCTAAATAATCTTGGTTTAATTTATAAGTCAATAAATATTGTAAACCAAGATTACTTAGATCTTCATATAATCAAAAAAACCACAAACCGTACGAAGATCAATAATTATACCCAAAAATCCCATTTTTAAATTGGACAGTTGTTTATATCACTTAGATTTCTTATATAATCCTCTGCTGACTTGGCAAAGCTTTGGAGAAATGTAATGTTTTTTCCATTTATTGGAATGTTATAGCCAGTTTTGGAAAAATAAATTTTGCAATTTTGAGCATGTCCATTATGTCGTTAAAAGTTTTACAAAACTCTACAGTGGCCTGTGAATTTTTGACCTGATTATAATTTGATTTTTTTAAAAATAAGAGGGACTTTGACACACTTGCTGATAACGTCTGACATGCAAGTCTGACATTCATTCTGTGGTTTCCATATTGGACATGTTTTTTGTTAACTAGTTTGCCAGTCGAAGTCCCTCTGCATTTTGCAACTCAAATATACGTTCGATAAACTCCCACTTAATAATTTCACCTTTATATTTTAAAGTTTTCGTATCGCCTAAGGTAATTCGTACAAGTTTGAGCATATGACATATATCTAGGAACGTATAAATATAATACGGGCAATTTACGCTCTAAAAATATGGCTTTAAATTATCAATATCATAGCATGCTCCTAGTTTGGTGCACATTTTAATATTGGTGGGGGCACCATCAAATGTTATGGAATGTACCATTGACTCAGTTTCGTTTATTAACTCAATGCATCGAACTAAGAGCACGGATCTTTCATTTGCGGGCAATCCTGAAATAAGGAAGTACCCTACTGGAATCTTCCAATGGTCATTAATGGGAACTGCCATAAAAACTAAAGCATATTTTGCTAATGGAACATTATCTATGTCAAATAATTGAAACGAGGAATCAAGTGATCCAAACTCAACTCTTCTATAAAATCGATTGTTGTTATAAACTAACTAATCTTTAATTTACATTTCATCAATGCAAATATTAATAAAAGTTTTCTTTTCTGCTACTTTCAGTATTAGCATTCAAGGCTTCGGCAGTAAATCCAGTGGCAGCATTTATTACACTGTACCATTGTTTTATTGTACTGGGATGTGGTAAGAGATTTTTCCATACAGAACGAACATACAAATACGCCCGTGGGCCGTGGAGAATAAAAATGAAGGGTAAGGGCAAAGCTTCTTATTTTCTCAGAGTATTTCTTACTTCCCTCTAACTGCCTTTTCATGACCTCCTGTATGCTATCTGGCAGTAATTGCTAAAAATAAAAATTTGCTTATTAATAATAATATAATTATTATTCAATATTCAATGAATTAATCTTATGTTGTTAAATATTGTTCATAAAAGCATCCTGGAAGTATAAATTAAGTTTACTGTAGTAAAACCATTGTTTTACTAAATCTAATTCCATATTATTTATTTCATTATATGAATATTTAAATAAGATACAGGTAGCAGAAAAATTACTCCTATTTTTAATTTTAAATAAAAACTTTTAAAGCCACAACTAATTTAAGTTCATAGTGTTACGAGCCCCATACCATACATTAACTACTATTAAAGGAAAACTATAATCCTATTTTATTAATAGAATTACTTAAATTAAGTGGGTATAGCTTAGCAAATCAATAATATGTGGGGATACCAAAAGATAAAATTGTATTGTCATCCAACTAAGGTCTGGTCATGGTGTACGATATATAGGTGATGTGACGGGCCGGCCAAAGTGTCTCGATTCCGCTAACGCGGCCGGTTAGAGAGAGACAGACAATCCGGGCCACATAATTTTACGACAGGACCAGGGCCAAATGCTCCTGTGGTCATAGCATTTGAATAAAAAAGCTTAGGCTAGTAGATTTTTATTTAGAAAATGTTGTAGTTGAGGATTCTTACTCAAAATCCATTATTGGGACCCCGAGGAATACCTGGGAGCATTCCCTAAATGGTATAAATATGGGCTGTTTTTCACATTTTTGCAAACGCTGTCCAAACGGCTGCTTTTGCAGCAAAAAGTTCTTAATAAAATTTGTAGCTGGGGTCATTTTCAACAAAAAAGTCCGTGACGGCATATATCTAGTTTATACGGTTTTCAAATGTAGACAATCGCAAAAATGGACAGATTTTCATTGATATTTTCACTGTTTTCCCTGTCATTGCGATTTCATCATGCTGTCGACTAGAAAATTTGTCCTTTTCAAGCCATCTTAAAGTGAAATAAATTATCTTCAGAATTTCTTTTTTTATCAGTTTGATAGTACACTACTGATTAAATGGCGCAAAATCGTAAAAATTGAAAAAAAAAACGTAAACATTGTGCTTTTCCATCTTGCTCCAATTTCTTTCCAGAAATTAATATCTGAAAGCTGTTTTCGTTGACCAAGAGTTTATGTAGTCGTGTTTTGCCCAAGCAAAAAGAAATGAATAAAAACTGAGCAAAAATAAGGTGTATTTATGTGAAACTGCAAAATTATTTTTGATGGTATACCATATTAAAATTAAAATACTCCACAGCTTAGAAGGCAGTAACAAAGCTTCACGATTTTCCCAAAGTGTATCAAATAAAAAGTTGCCGGTATACTGCTCCTCAATGGCACTTCCTCCTAGTTAATGGAAAAAATTATTAAAATATAAATATTTAAGCTACACTTACACGTTTTTACAGCTCAAAATAATGTTTGCAAAACTTTAGAACAATTTTAAAATTAACATGAGAAAATTCGAAAGAAGTGAAGCCTTGCCTTTTTCAAGTAATTGTCAAGTAGTTACATAATGTATCACTGTATACTTCTCAAACTGTTTTTAGCCCTGTATAGGTATTTTAGTGAAAGGAATATTGTAAATTAGACAAAAAAATTAAAATCGAACACACTTCTTGCGCAATGCGTCTTGAAATCAAGTCAAAAGAAGGTAGCAGATTTAAAAATTTGAGAAGTAGGTACCTATATTTAGTTGACCTCCAACAGCATACCCAAATAAATTACTAACGATAAATTTAATCACCTGTATTCGCCATGCTTGCATTCGGATTTCCAACGGCTTCAACTTCTGTATTACCACATTTTATACCGAGTTTTATGCGTTTTACATGTACACCCTCATGCTTTAAAATATCACGGCGTTTTTGCGGTACCGTTTTGGAAATATATTTGGGGCAGTTAGGAAAAATGGTTGGCACAGATTTTTTTTTTTTTAATTTAGGTATTTTCAAGGGAATCTAAAAGCCAAAGAATTAAATGTCCGTTACTTCCATGGTGTACTGAACAATTTAATTTTTCCATACTCACCGTGTAACACTCGGTTTTTAGCTCACGAATTATGCACTCCGGTGTGATATGTTTCTCACACACATGATCACTTTCTGTTAACCCATACAGCACACCAAATCAAGATTACGATGTGTTCGCATTGTGACGATGTATCTAGATGCAGACACAGGGTTGCACAATTCTACGATGTAAATGTGCTACGTTTACACATTTCAGGTACACATGTATGCACAAAGGTTAAACGTCCGCCTCACAATGTAGCCACAGTATACCATTTACGTATACACAACTTAAGTGATCCACAGTGTGTCATCGGCTGCACAGTGATTGTGTATTATGCTTAAACTCTGCTTACACATGGCATTTGTCCTTCTCAATTTGAACGTAAATATACTATTTCGTGTATATGTAGCTCCGTCACCCCATGTATATGCCCTGTCAGTCAAAGAAACCAATTTTTCATGAGCTACTTCAGAAAAATAAAAGTTTTGCCGCCTGACCTTTATTCGTTCTCAAAACAGGTATTTTAAAAAAATAATTAATATTATGGTTTTTTGAGAACGAAAGAGCGGGCAGCGAAACTTTTATTTTCCTGAAGTATCTATCTGAAGAAAAGTTACTAAAATTGTTCTTTTTTTCTTTCCACATAATATACAAAGAGCGGCTAAAATATAGAACAAATTCATTTAAAAATCAGGTATTGACTTTTTGGAAAAATGCTCGATCACGTCAATTATAATTTCTGTTCCGTTTTTTTTTGCATCAAAAAGAAAATATACAGGGTGTTTCAAAAAAGTAGATTTGATGTCAAATTTTTTTTAAAAATTAAACACTATTTTTTAAAATCCAATTTTGAATTCTGCGTCAAATTCTATGTATAATTCACGTAGCATACTGTAGCACTTTCCTGTCTTAATTTTTAATAGCCTATCGATTGATGCAACTTCAATATCTCCAAAACAGTTAGATATGGAGTATAGGTTCATGCTACATGAATTATGCGTAGAATTTGACGAACAATTCAAAATTGGAATTTAAGCAATAGTGTTCCATTTAAAAATAAATTAAGTTTGATGTCAAATCTGCTTTTTGACACAACCTGCATAATTTCCTTTTAGAGCAAAAAAGCAGAACAAAAAATTATAATGGACGTGTTGGAGCATTTTCTAAAAAGTCAATACCTGATTTTGAAACGAATTTGTTCCATATTTTAGCCGCTCACTTTATATAGTTACTACTACGAAACGCTATCAATTGGTGCAACAGAAAGCAGAAGTAGGAAAACACTAGAAAATTACAGAACTTTTACAAGAATATTAAAATGTATTGAAAATATTCAAATAACATAGTAAAAACGCAAATATATCTTATGCTATACATTGCCAGCCTTTGTTGCAGCTCTCTTTTCAGCCAATCTTCGTTTTTTGAAACAAAAAAAAATATTCCAGTCGGTTGGTTGCTTGTCGTAACCATTCGCAGACCGCCACGTCGTTTTGGAGCTCAAATTTGGCAAATTGGGTATTGGACAAGAGTCTTTCATAAAGTCACTGCAATAATACAAAAAAGTACCTATAAGCTGAGCACAAAAGATCAATTGTTATGATTGTAACTGTAAATACTCTGAAGGATGTTCACTTTCTAATTTAATAAAAGTAAATGTGCAGAACATTATACGCCGTGATACCCAATGACCTTTGATTGTGCATTTCCTACAGCATCCATACCCAGTGTGGCCTTTGGGCTATATATGAACGAGCCGGTGCCGGTGCATCGCAAATGTAAGCATCCATTACGATTTTATATGTAATTCCTGAATCTATAATTCCATTATTTACGAGTTCCACGTTTTCCTTTACAAAATTAGACAAAAATAAAGAACAGGACTGGTTTGCTATTTCCGTGATATATTTTTAACACTTTATTGATTAAAGGCTGATTTTCATATATAGGACTGTGCGCCTACCATGCTGCGGCCGTCGCGGGTATTATTCTACTTTTTCACAATAGGATTGAAGGTCGTAGCACAGTCCTATATGTGAAAATGTAAATAAGAGCTTCAGTGCGTTTTATATGGAACATACAATTTTTTGATTTACAGTGACAACGACACGGTAGGTGTATAATAACATTGGGCAGTTACGGTTTGATAAAAAAAAGAACCTTAAATTGACATGCATCAAAGGGTGTTGAAAATTTTTGTATCAAAAATCAGTGTAGCGATAATCGTTACTGGATTTCCATGACCGCCTAGGTATTCTATAATAAGAAAGTGTATACCACCCCAGAACTTTACAAATGGTAAAATGACTACTACCTGGCTCTGCGCTGGCATTGTTCCATCTCCCTCGAATGTAGAAACGACAACACACCACAACTGCAGAGTGTATGTTATTACACTGTACTATTACTTTTACGTGGTGTATACACAAAATTTTACTTAAAGTCATAATCACCACACTAATGATTTAAACTTTGTCAGCATCCTGTACGAACGTTAAATTTCAAAATTCTAACGACCCAATTAACTTTACGTTATTATAGGTACATAAAAATGTTAGGTAGAAATCCAACAAATTACATTAAACCATTGTAAGCATCATGTAGGGACCTATACGGACGTTAAATTTCAATTACATTCCAATGATCCATCTGTACTTTGTATAAATACCTATGTTAAGAATCTTAGGTGCATAGGGTTAGTTTGGGTTATAAATATTATTAAACATTGTAGCTCCAACATTAATGGTACCTAGGAGTAATAAAGTATCTATTTATCAATTTTTACTATACCTTATAATCCGTTTCAAAGTGCACAGAGACACACACACTTCCGCGTCTTCCCAAATGATAAAACAAAAATGGCTGCTATATGATGTGGATGTACTACCCAATTTTATAAGAGGATACACATGAGATACAAATGCCAGGTATGCTCACGCTGACGCTTGCGCGCGCACTGTGCCGTGTTTCTTGAATGGTAGAATGTAGATACGACAAGACACAACTAAAGAGTGTGTATATAGTTATTTGTATCATGTGTGTATATCGCACTTTTACGTGGTGTATGCAGTAGGTACAAATATTGCATAAAGCATCACACATACATATGACTTAAACCTTGTAGGCATCATGTACGGACGTCAAATTTCAACATTCTAATGATCCTTCTTTACGTTATATAAAAATGTTTAGAATCTTAAGTGCATACGGTATACAATTATTAAACATCACATAATTCTATCAACATAAACATAGGTGTATCTCATATGTGTACGTCAGTACTAGATCAACAATTAGTTTCATCATAACATATTTTGTTTCTCACGTGTATATCTTGTAGAGACGTAATTTGAATTGGACCTGCTGTATGGGAAATTTCTGTCCTTTCGGGGAATTGCCCGGTTATATTCCTTCAAAGAATTTTTGGGAATTGCGAACAGTGAAATTTTGTCTTGGCATTTATCGTATCCGCTTGTACCATTCGGCACACAGCACTTTCTTCCCATAGTTTGGCGCACAAAACGTATAATAGTTATTAAATAGTTCACAGAAAACTCATAAATAATACCTAATTAAACAGAATAGATACAAATTTTAAGCGGAAATATTCCATGCGTCATGTACCTGCATCGAGAACGTGCAATAATGTTGGCCCGAGTGTGCCGTCTTTGTCGCACGATTTTATCTCTGTTGCATTAGCGAAAAGGAGACAAGCGGCTTGTACGTTCCAGCTGCGCGTGCAATCACCTATATATCGTACACCATGGGTCTGGTATATCAGTGAGTGTTAAATACATGGTTACACTAGGTTAACTCACAGTCAAAGCCACCTGTCGATCTTTATTTTTGCAGATTTTACATGACAAATCTGCCAAAAATGAAACCGTGGAATTGCGAGTGCCTTTGACCTGGCGTTAAATTAAACAAGCAAGATAAGTTAAAACTGGCATCCTAGATATGTAACATATTTGGTAGGTTAGTTACATACAACTAAAGTTAACAAACTCTTACAACCATAATCAAGAAATTATTACATTGCAAATTATTAAAGGTGTTAGTTTCGTTATCCCTATACCAATATATTATACCTAATTATCTAACCTTTTAGTAAATTTCAGCTTTTCTGAATATTAATAAATATTTTTTTACAACTTATACAAATGAAACAGTGAAAATAATGACAAGATTTATAATAATGTAGGTGTTCTATATTGTTGTGAAGGATTCATGATTACCTTACAATTGATTGCCTATGGCTCCACAAATGCTTTAAACTAACATGTGGGGATACCAAAAGATAAAATTGTATCAGTTCAAAGCTTGACAATCTGCAAAAGCTGTTTACTGGTTTATTGTATTTACGAACCATTTTCATTTTTAGATTTGTTCGTTCTTGCCAACGGGGCAGATTTGTTCCTCAAAACGTTGACAGTTTTCAAGTTTTCTTTAGGTATTTCAGCTTCATTAGGGTCACTTAACTAGCACTTGTGCTGTTTACACCCTGGAGCCAGAGCCGAAGAGGCTCTATCTTGTAAGAAGTTTAAAGCATTTGTGGAGCCATAGGCAATCAATTGTAAGGTAAGATTTATAATAATGTTAAAAGTCCTCACCAGCATCTGTTCTCCAGCCTGTTTAGAAAGCAAGTCTTTTTAATTCAAATGAGCAACCACACTGAGGGAAATTTTTTATAACCATTATAAAAACTTTATTAACCGTTATAAAAAATCTGCATGAAATAGGCGCCAATACGAGTCTTGCGTAAAGGCTATTAAAGTCGTTTTATAGGAATTTAAAAAAGGGCTCGCATAACGTTTATTCAAGTTTTTTATAGAATTTTTAATAAACTCATGTATAGCAGGTATTAAAGCTTTTTTTTTATCGTTATACAAGTATTTTTAGGGGTTATTATTATTTTTTTAATAAACGACAATGACTACATAACCTTTCTTAAAGATTTTATAACCTCTATTAAAAGCTTCATTGCCGTTATTCAAAAGTGTTATACTTGTTATACAAGCTCTTATTAACTGTTATGTAAATAGGCGCATCCACCATATTATAAAGGACCCTGCACCATCCTTATGGAGAAGTGATTTTCGTCAAATTGTTTGAAAATTTAATAAGATGTAGCTTAAAAAACAACGAAAGATTTTGTTGGTGATATAATAACTTGTTTAAGAGAACTACATCATATTACATTTTCAAACAATTTAACCGAAACCACTTTTTCATAAGGATCGTAAGGGGTACATTATTGATTGGAATATACAGGTTGTTGCAATTTTTCGGGTGTTTCAGATTCAATGCAAGAATTAATAGCTTATCTATTTTAACAGTTATGTTGAGGAATAGGGCTAAGGACAATTGCAGTTTAGAGAATCAATATTGGAATGTATAATATACAAAGTACAGCATCAAAGTGGAGAAATATCTGTGAAGAAAAACAATCGAAATAAAAGTTGCTTGATCACTGGTAGTGAATCCTGTAAAGTGACTTAAAAGATTTATATATAATATAATTTAAGGTTAAAAAGTTTAAAAAAAAAACATTAAAAACAAGGATGAATTTAATAAAATCATTTATTACAAAAATAGAAACATTACACAAACACAGCAAAACGCTGTTAAGAAAATGGCGTCGTTAATAAAAGGAAAGTGAAAGTATTTATCTAAAATGTTACTTCTGTACCTTGTTCCAAGTAAAAAGGGCACTTAAAACCACTATCATAATGCAAACAGAGACCGAAAATGGAATTCAATATTCATTGGATGGATTGAAAATTGAAAAATTTATAGATGCGGTTATGCGTCACCCTTATCGATTGCGGTTACTTGCAACTAAAAATAAAAATAAAAATCTAAAATGGCTGTCGAATGTTATCCGAAATTGTCCGAACTATACGTCGAGAAAAGCCGAATCCCTCGTTTTATGTGATGGACGCATAACGGCTAATACGTGTGAAATAAGGGATATTCAACCAATTTTTAAAAATCCGGTTAATAACCGGTAAACAAGTGTCGAATAACGTTCATTAGGTGTACTTTTTAAGTCTAGTCTATTAAGGCACTTTTTAATGATTATGCTCTTCTTGAATAGAGCTGAAATAAAACTTGTATACGAGATAAAAATAGCCTGCATAGGTCCTTATAAAACGACTTTAATACTGACTATTGACGTTAATAATTCTAGTTATACAATTTTTTATAGTAGTTACTCAAGTAAAGACTATACAAGACTTTATTAACGGAACTTTTCTCAGTGCATGTCTTCCAAAGTTTGACCCCTTTTGTGCAACAAACGTTTAGCATCCTGAAGTCGTTTAATCTTAACTGCTTGCTTTCTGTGTTGTCGCTTTACCATATCGATAACCCCTTTTGCTTTTCTTGGCGTTTTCACATGTGTTTGGGAAATCTGGTTAATATACCTAGGTTCCAGAAAACGTCTCTTTTTAGGGGTTGATTGTATGTCTGAAAATATTTAGAAAATCTTTAAAATATGTACATTGTATGTTAATAAATTTCTAGTTTACCATAACATCAGTGTGTGTGTGTTCTCTTAATCAAATTAAAATAAAAAAATTGGGCAAATACTTATTTTATTTCAACAATGTTTTGTTTATTTCTTACCAACGAAACTAGTGGATGGTACATCAATAGTGGCTTCCGAACTTTGTCCAATGTCTGCATGGACGTCTGCTTCTGGTACACTTTCTGTAATAAAATTTAATTTAGTAGTATTTCTTTATTTTTAAAGTAAAGGTAAACGCAGACTAGCCAGAGCCGAACGAGCCGCACGCGCCGAAACAAAATATTGTAACACTGTGTTGAATGAAGGAAATTCGACTCTTGCGGCTCCGGATGGTCTGCGCACCTTCGTTCAACACAGTGTAACAATATTTTGTTTCGGCTCGGTCGGCGCGTGCGGCTCGTTCGGCTCCGGCCAGTCTGCGCTTACCTTAATTCGTTGTTATTAAAAAGGTACTTATTCTCACAATTAGCAAAAATGAATATAAAAAGAGCTTCCTCCTTCATATGTAACAAATGACATTATAATGCAGCATGTTAAACACAATAGGTCTGTTTTTGCTGCCTACACCTTGTACACATTTACACCTATTTTGAACTTTTCTTGTCTTTCTTTGGACGTAACTAACTTATTTTTGCCATATTCAGATAATCGCAAGCACACTATATTTGGTTCTTACCATTGTAACTAGTGGATGGTAAATCTAAACTGCCTTTAAAACCTGTTCGAACTGTGTCTACTACCTTCCTGGAGGGTATAGCACCTATATTCAGTATACATTTTGTTGAAGCGGAGTGTGGTTTGTAATAATCATCTGGTTGAAAATATTTAGAACAAATACAGAGATTTGTCACATTATCCGTTGGAAGTATACTACACACTTTCATCCATTGGTTTTTAACATCCTCACGCCACGGGAAACTAAAATACCATATAACACAAATAGATTTATTTAATTGACAAATAAATATACATGAGGGCGAAGGATGAACCGCAAAGACAGGTAAGAGAGTAAATAAAAATTCCATAGGAATTCTTGCACCTATAGGGTTTTAATTTTAATCATAATTTTTTACTTTTACTTTTAAGCTATGTTAAAGATCTTAGCTGTTAAAATAATAAAGCCTTTTTGACTTTGACTATGGGGTATGTACACGTGTACACCCTCTCCTTTGTAGTTTACCCTTCTCTCAATGGGTTCAGGGTGCTGGATCTGGGTAAAACCAGTTTGCATTACATTGCCCTGTTTAATGGCTTCAAAGTGATTCCTACTTCCTACCCAGATATAAATGCACATGCTGTAATATAGTACAAGATCCCAAAAGCATTATACCTACGTCACTTTGTCAAGGTTGATTATATGAATTATATTATAAAGAATATTATTAAAAAGCACCATTCATTATTGCCAGAATCTTTCCATGAGCCCTAACTTCCGCCAGAAGGTTTAAAGCTCTAGAAAAATAACATGGCACTCCGGTATGCAATAAACATTTTTAACTTATTTTGCACAAGTTACCTAGCTCTCCTTAACTAGTGTAACAGATTTTGTGTTGTCCACAAGCCAGACTTTAATTAAAAATATACATATTTCCTGCTTTTTAGTCTTGTTAAGGGAGTTAATTAATATTGCATTTGTAGAAGTGTTCGCCGACAGTGATTTTATTAATCACTTTGAATGGCATTTGTTAGTCTGATGTTTCTTGATTGATCATAATTTTGGCAATATCATGTTAGTTTTTTTTTAGAATTGCAGCTCCTGGAGAAAATTAGAGCCCATAGGAAGCATCCTGCAATAATTAATGTTGGTTTTTAATATTATTGTAAAAAATCAGCTTTGCTAAAATTACGTAGGTTGCCTAGTTTTTTTATGTAACGTTGGCCTCAGTTATCTCTAAAAGGGCCACACTTTCAAGCTAATAAGTACACATACTTTTTAACGAGATAAACATCTATTTATGGAAAAAATCTTAGCTTTGACAAAATAACGTAGGTCTTGCAGCTGGCTCTGGGATCTTGCTCTAAGATTGGAACTTTTACGAATTAAACAAAAAATGTAGTTTGCTGTTTAACGGTTACTTTACAGTTTTGTCATAATACGACCCACCAATAAATTTTTTCGTAAAGAATACGCCTAAATTGGTGTAATTATCGACCTAACAGCAAGTGATGATTAAGCAATCTATAATCTCTAACAAGCTTATACCTACTCAAAAACAAATTATTATTGATACAAATAAGACTTATTTATATGTTATTATTATTGATAAAATTAAACTTACCTGTGCAACATTATATGAGGAGTTTTGGGGTCGTACTCATAGTTACACAAGAAACAACGTCTAGTTGAAGGCATTTTTCACAAATAACACCGAAAACGAATTATAGTACCATCAAACACCCGGCAATAATAAAAAACATAAGAACTCTTTACAAAACTGAACAACAAAAGTCGAAAAGCAAAGGAAAAAAGAATTCATGAATTAATGAAAATGGCGTCCGGTCGGGCGGGGTCCACGGCCACGTCCTTGCAATCTCGCAACGTTGCCAAGTATAAGATATATAAAGTACTAGGTTTTAACGTTAGACAAAAATAATTAACATAATCAAAAATCTTAGCAACATATACTTCGAAAATATTAGAGTAAATTTATAATATAAAACAGATTTTAAAACATTCCATTTTGGGGTTTACTTCCTACGTTTTTCAGTAGTCATCTAATTAAAATTTACATTAAACGGTAAGTTTCTCCTAGTTTGGCAACGGTGTTGGTATATAAACCGCATTTAAACAAGTTAATAATTTCGTCCTTATTTGCATGTCCGCGCAAGCGTATTATCATCAAACCCCTATTGTTTTCTCCCTTTCTCCGTGAGGGACTTCTCACTCTATCAGCCTTCTAGGAGCCCTCCTTTTATGAATAAACGACTTATTTTTTTATGGATGGTGCAGTGTGCGTTTTCGCTCAGCATTCGCGATTTTTTACTGATTTGATTGTGTTTATATCAGTTTTTTTGCACAATGATTGTGTTTTTTTCAGTTATTGTGAATTTTGTGGTGATTCTAATGTTAGAAGATGATCAGATTAGGAGAATTTGAGTAACGTAAATTAATGGTGAGTAATGTTTACAATCCGGGAACCACCAAATAATCTTAGAATTATTCTAAGATAGAATAATATTCTGCCATAATACAATAAAGGATTAAATTATTCCGAATGATAATAAAATATTCTATGAATATATATTTTTAATATTTTATTGCCATTAGAATATTCTAGGAATGTTATGCATAAATCATTATGTTAATATTATCGAAAATATTCCGGGAAGGCTCAGAAATGGATAATCCTAGTATTCTCGGAATACTCATTTTCGCATCTTGCATAAAACCATCCTATTTTCCTATTGACGATGCAAATACCAACTAATATCTATCGCCCGAAGATGGAGCTGCCATCTGTTATCTGTAAACTTATTGTTCAAGCATCATATTTGTGAATTTATCAAACTTCGTGTGATCCATGGGCTGCGCTCTTTAAATGGCAAAAGTGTTTTAACATTCTGCTTGATCCTAAGCCCCTAGATGGCGCAAGTATAAGTGGAGAGTCCAAACTGCCATGCGCTAAAATCCATGCGAGGGGAGCAGGGATGCAGGATTATCTCCATAATACGTATATGATCATCTCTTTGTTTTGCCCGCCATCTTTTCGTTCGATCGGTTTCTTTCAACCAAACCAACACAAAATATTTCTACATTGCTTTCGGAGATTAATGTCTCTCAAGTTAAAGATTTGACGCTAAAAGCCAGACATCTTTACCAAAGAACTGTTCAGTTAAATGAAGGTCTCCAAATGTACCCAGGTTTTTAGGCATTCCGTTGCTGCTGCCATCAACGTATTTGCGTTTTCAGGTATGATAGTTAATTTGTTCATTATTTATAATTTCTTCTGCTATATGAAAATATTATAAAGTCAGGTATTTTACATTTTACGTAATTATGTTTTAGGAGCATCTAGTATTGTGGAGAACAAGGAATTTAAATTGTCAAAATCAGCAGACCGCACAGCAGCTTTTCTGTAATTTCTTGACCAGCTCTTCGACAGCCTTAACGGTAGTGCGTTTAGTAGCAATCCAGGCAAAGTGTTAAGAGTTGCCTTTACAAGTGGATCTCCTCATAAGATGTTCTGGAACTGTACAATGTAATTAATTATGTACAATAATATTAATTTATTAGTTACAAAAATAAATTAAAAAAAGAATAGCTGAAAATGAAACTATTTCAAATGAGATGTTTTTTTACATGAGCTGCCAGAGGAAGGCGAATGAGTAGAGGAAGCATTGAATCCTGTCCCACAAAATGTACCGTCTTTCTTAAAGTCGATTGAAATCCATACGCTAAACTACCTAGCAGGATATTTAGTTAAAAAAAAATAGCTAAACAGCCATGTGACTGTAAGAAACTTTTTTAAAAAGTTACTCTAGCTCTAAGGACAATTAGAGTGAACTATTTCTCAAAGCTAAAGAATACATAAAAGGTAGGAAGCATTCAAAGTATGTTAATTCTAAATTTTTATATAAACTGAAGTCTGCATTAGGCATAATTAAGTTCATTGTTAATAGGGATTTGCATTAAAAAAATGTTGTCAATTATGCAACAACTACTTAACTAAGAGAATTTGTTTCCACCTTGTTTTCACGATCAGTAAATAAAAACACATGTTTTTGAATATTTCATAAAATTAAAATTGTATAATTACACACAGAAGTGAATAGAGTAGTAAAGGGATTAGATTTGAAGCCAGTACCAAATAATGCCCCAATTTTTTTTCTTTTTGCAAAAGAAATGTATAGAACAACAAAACATAAAAAAAGTTAAATTGTAGATATTAGGTTAATTATTTTTTTTACTTGTTAACCATATATTACTGTTATGTACCTGCCCAAATAAATGTCCCTAAAATGTTAATCAATTGTCATCTGAAAACTATGCTAATCAATTTCGAAGCGAAAGTGATATTTTACTCTTGTAAATTATAAAAAAAGCGCTTTACTAGACCCAGGATTATTGTTGGCTGCAATACAGAGCATACTTCCCTGAGACAACCAAATCAGCTTGCTTTTCTGCATGTATATAAACTACAACCAGAAACAACTGTTAATGAGCTTATTAACTTTTTAAAACCAATCTTTCCAGAGGTCCAGGCGGAACAACTGAATTCAAAATATCCAAATTATTATTCTTCCTTTAAGGTCACTGTTAGTGAAAGCAAACTCTCCGCCGCTATGTCACCTACATTATGGCCTAGGGGAGCATGTATAAATCGGTTTTTTCATCCGAGAATAGACAAGAAAACTCAGGCTTGACAACATTAATAAATAAAAATCAGTCATGCTCTCCAACAAAAAAAAAGCCAAAACCATATGATATTCTTCTTCTAAATATTAGGGGTCATACTGATGCTAAATCTGACTATTTACAAATCAACTACGGTAATCATAATATAAATTTTTATTGCCTGACGGAAACATGGGCAAAAGAGGAACATGTTGGTGGCATGACAGTGTAGGGATATTCTCTTCAGTCTTTCTACTGCCGGAAGCAGAGTATCCACGGTGGAGTAGCGATATGGGCAAAAAATTATATTACATGCAATATGATTGACTTAGATGAGTTCTGTGTGGAAAAACAATTTGAAGCGTGTGGACTGCGATGGCAGTATGATGGAAAGAATGCTTTATTCATTTTAAATTGTTATAGATCACCTGCAGGACAGTTTGATATATTTGTAAAAAATATGAATGCAATGTTAGACCGGTATTATAAAACAAATCGCTCTGTTGTACTCTTGGGTGATTTTAATACAAATTCACTTAGTGTTTCTGATAGAGAAGATTTCTCAAATTTAATGTTGACTTTCGGCTTGAAAGGTATGGTTAGGGTTCCGACGTGTATTGTATCTAATATAATCTACAACTTTGGATTTAATTTTTACCAATCTTGACTGTGACAATGCAGTGGCAGAAGGGAACACTATATCGGATCACGAAACTGTTCTTTTTAATACAGGAATCCGCCCGTATCTCTCGGGCAGAATCAATAGGGTATATAGAAGTTTTATGCCCAGTTTCTGAAAGTATGGATAACTTTATTCTTTAAATAATTTCTATGACAACGATTGTTAATACAATTGTAACCATAGTAATTATTGGCTTCATAACTTTATACACTAGACATCTGGTACTTCAGAAACCGGGCATTAGTGAGGATAATGTAAATAATTTTATTTTAAATCTAAAAAATGAGTCTTGGGATGACGTTTATGACACAGTTGGTTTTAATGAAAAATTTAAGTGTTTTTATGACGCCTACCTTTGGTACTTTAATTTATGCTTTCCTCGGAGGAGGTCAGAGGGAGATTATAATAGGTCACGCAGGTCATGGGTTACGCATGGGATTAGGGAGTCTAGCGAAAAGCTAAAAAACTACACTGTCGTAGGAGGAACGACCCCGGGCTGGACGCTGTGTATAGGTTGGAGAGTGCGAAGCATAAGAAATTGATTAAAGATAGTAAAAGAAATCATTACCAAAGAAAGATTCTCAACTCGGAGAATCAGTCGAAGACAATGTGATCTGTGGTATCGGGAATGAATGGTAACAACACAAAAAAATTTCCTGACTTGCATATTAGTAACGGTAATGAGCTGATTACGGATTCAAAAACTATAGCAAATTTATTCAATAAACACTTCATAGAGTCTCCTAAAAATATTATAAGCAACATTAACAAAACAAACACCAACAAGTCTATTACAAAATTACCCACTATTCTGCGCAGTATGTTCATTTTGACTTTTACGGAAGACGAACTATTAAATATTATAAAAAATAAAATTAAAAATAAAGTCCGCAGGACCAGATGAATTTCCACTAGGTCTATTTAAAAAAACTGCAATTTTCTGTATTAAGCCGATAACCTATTTAATTAATTTATCTATTGAGACGGGCATCTTTCCTGCGGAGCTAAAACTGTACAATGTTATACCAGTACCAAAGAATGGTGACCCGACTTCGCCTGAAAATTATCGCCCAATTGCATTAACCTCATGCTTGTCGAAAATTTTTGAGTATGCTATGCTTGTTAGACTTTTGTCCTATTTAGAAAAATATAATATACTGTCTACACAACAACACGGATTCATTGCCAAAAATGGGGACCTCAATCGGTGTACCACAGGGTTCTGTGCTTGGGCCAGTGTTGTTTCTTATTTTTGTAAATCCTCTTCCTGCAATTGTGACTTATAGTACTGTAACAATGTATGCAGATGATACTTCCGCCATAGTAAAGACAAATAAATCTTGTTCCTCTAATTTTGTGACAAATAGGGCTTTAACAGAATTGAATGAATGGTTCATGTGTAATGACTTATTTCTTAACACCAAAAAAACTAATTATATGGTATTTCATACACCCCAGACCCGACTTAATTTGGATATTGATTTAAAAAAATGTTAACACAATGAAGTTGAGCGTAAAAAAACTAGTAAATTCCTAGGTGTCACTTTGGATGACACCCTCTCCTGGGAATTCCATTGTTTGAATTTATCAAAAAAAACTAAATAGTCTCTGTTATTTGATGCGAAACCTTAAGGATATATTGGACAGACCACACTTAATAAATGTTTATTACGCTCTAGTGTACTCTCGGCTTTTGTATGGCGTTCAGTTCTGGGGCGTTTCACCTTATGCTGAGGGCGTATTTAAGAGTCAAAAGCGAATGATGAGATGTATGATAGGTGTCACATCAACTACTTCTTGTAGACCCCTTTTTAAAGAACTTCAAATTTTAACGGTCCCATCTATTGTTATATCTGAATTGTGCTTGTTTGTTTTAAAGAATCGGGATGGCTTTTCCAGAAATGGAGACTTCCATCATTATTATACTCGAAATTGTAATAATTTTTCACTGACATACAGTAGACTTAATATATCAAAAAACTTTGTAGTAAATTTGGCCCCGAAAATGTTTAATAGGCTGCCAGATGGTGTATCAGGGAGCAGTAGTTTAAGTGTTTTTAAAATTAGATTAAGAAGATTTTTAATTGACAGATGTTTTTATAATTTGCGTGAATTTTTAGAAGACTAGCTCCAATACTGTCAATCTATTATTGTATGTAATTTACTAAAATATGTGATTTTTTGATTTTTTTTTGTAAGTAACGATGTGTTTACTATTTGACGACTTCCATACACTTCTGTGTCCATTTGTGGGAAATAAATGATTTTTATTTTATTTTATTTTTATTTATTTTTATTTTATTTCGTTGCGCCCCCTAGGAGGGCGACATCTAGTAGTAAAGAGATCACAAGGCAACAGATGGCGCGAACGACGCTCAATTTTGTTGGTACAAGTATAAGTACAGGAGAGTCCATTCTATTCTTCCTTAATATTTATCTATGGCTATGGTGTGATCTGTGAGTGATTATAAACGTTTGAAAAGTTGTGCTGCAAGAGGACTTCTTGTTTTTCATTGAAAAATAAGTAAACAAATATTCTACGATAAGATCACGATCAGTGTTTGGTATGTTTGCGTATACTAAATGAAAATGCTCATGTTACTTGGTGGAAGGAGAGGAAGTCTTGAATGCACAACATGGGAGAGGGGTTAATATTAATAAGAACTACATATGTGATAGTTACATTTAGCTTTGTCTCATCAAACGGGTGCTATAAAGAGTAGTCCACATGGTATAAGGGAACTCTGATTATAGATACACGCGTCTATACACAGGAATATCACTTTGGCTCCCTGGCTTCCGCATGCACAGATTACGGGTGGCCGAATGTATTAGAATGTGTTAAAAGACATGGGCATGTCCTTACCGGTGCAGAGAATTATTCTTTTCAAGCGGTCGAGTGGTGTAGTGGTGGTCTGAGCTTCTGCTTGTCATGCGCTCTGCTCAGGTTCGATTCCCGTCGGTGGCAATGCATGTTTTTTCAATATTTTTTTTAAGATTATACTTGTTTCTTTTTTTAATTTGGGTTAGTTTTGTTTGGTTGCGCCCCGAAGCGAGAGAAGCGAGCGGAGGGCCATGCGTGAAGTCCTAGACGCTTGTAAACGAACACACCCGTATTCTGCGCATGCGGAAGCCAGGAATCCAAAATGTTATTCCTGTGTATAGACGGGAGTATTATAGAGATAGTTGGAAATAATATTCATGTATTCGAACTCTGTAGTTTCAAAGCCGACATGTCCGGTACATATAAGCACATTGCTACTATTCTCTCAAATGTACCAGGTAATATTTTCGTTAAAATATTTGGAACAAATATTTTCTCTTTTAACATTACAGGTTATTAGGTATATATTATTACTTTACTTTTGTTAATTCCAGATCGAACATATGGTCATTAGAAAAACTTTCACGTACTTACTGATGTAAAGTGTTACTGCAGTAAGTTGGAGACGATTGTTTGCGTTACCGTCTTCGAGATATTTGCTATTAGAGCATTCACTGTTGAGTGTGAGTAAAATATTTTCTATAAAGTGGACTTTTATTAATAATTAATCTAATTTATATTTATTTTTTTTACAATCTAGTTTTTAATAGCAAATATTTGGAAAACACTTACTCCTGGAATGATCATCTGACGCAGGAATACTCTTCAAATATGCTAAATTTTTTGAGGTTAATGTAATTAAATATTCCTGAAATGATTATTGTCACCTGACTCAGGAATATTCTTCGAATATTCTGTTCTGGGAATATTCTTGATTAATTTAATTAAGTATCATTGGAGTCATTACCACCTGCCACGGGAACAGGTTGATTTAATCGAGTATTCCTGGAATAATTTTTACTAGCTGACCTGCAAATATTCATTCATCGAATATTCTGAACATTCCTGGGATAATACTCAGGAATATCCCATTACTGTTTTTAGAATTGCAATTTTAATCTTCTAGAAATATTCCGTATGTAATGTACAACAATGTTCATATTTCTGGCATTCAGAAAAATATTCGAATGTTCAAAACTGCATAAACCCAGAATGTTTTTAGAAAATCTGGTGTTTGGGAATAAGGTAAAAAATCCATATTTTTAGATAGCAGCTATACAAAATTAGGAGCCCAGTGGTAATGAGTGGCCAAGTACTACAAATCTTCCCTCAACCAATGATATACCAACAAAAAATTAGAAATACACACACAATTTTAGGAAAGTAGGGTAGTGTAGTGATTTAAGAGGTAGGGTGGTAGTGATAGTGGTACACTGCACAACGATGTGCAATACACACGTCTTACATTTATTGTGGTTATGTTCTCATGCGAAAATTGGCTTGAAGAGTGAGAGCTTTAAAGGGTCGCGCCCCTCTAAGACCTCTTTTCCTTTTGTTTCGATCTATATTGTGTAAGAGTTGTCGAAAGAAGTGATAATTGAACTGTCTTTATTTCGAACATTTTTTCATATTTCTTTGTCCTAGCAACAGTGCACGGCAATTCCTTTACCGCCAGCAAACATTTTCCACCGTTAAAGGAGAGCCATGTTTGAAATTGTATCGAATATTTCCCGCATGTATAAAAGGTTCTATAAGAGAAGGGCAATTATAGCTAATAAGATTAGAAAAGTTGATATCAGAAGACACTTTTTTCAATATAGAGTTAAGTAGGAACTGGAAAATCCATATTATAATAGAATGTAATAGAAGCTACTTTTGGATCATGTGCTTTATGTTATCGCGTCTATAGATATTTCAAATCAATTTTCCATGAATTTATGTTTATTTGAATGGCAACTATTAGTAATAATGAAACATTATATAGAGCTTTCGGTCGGAATTATTCTCAAGTTTTACTGTGGTAGTATAAATAGGGTACCAGTCATGAACTGAGCTCTTTTGGGTACTCCATTCGTTCTTGTTTTTATTGAAAGCCAAATTCGAAACAATACTTAGCTTTATCTCTTCTTGGGTTGAAGACCCATCTTCTTATAAAAGAATTAATAATGAAGCGTGTCAATGTCAGTCTGAATCGTTTTTATTTGTTCAGTCATTTATCGACATACTACCATCCAAATAATGTTAGAAAACACAATCCCTTGGTGGTGGGTATTTCCAAAGCCGCACATGTTTTGGTCATGTGTTGGTGTTGAGGACAAAGCGGTGTTTTTAACAAACGAAGACCACTGTTACGCTTTTACTTATCTTCTTAATTTTTATTCAGCTATCTTCACCTCAGCTTAGAAGGAACTGTGTGAATAAAATTAAATTACAACTCTAAAATTGTAATTAAGAAAATTTACAATTACCGATGCGTAGGCTAGAGCGAGTTGTCGTTGAGGCAGACAAATTAGGCTTAATCTCAATTATCGGAGAGTAGGGGTGGGTTTATTTATTTAAGGCGCCACCGACTTGTCAGATGGCATAAGTCGGAAAATCGCCAAGCCGAAATATGGAACTAACCCTGGATTAGACTTCGCAACAAAATAAATTATAAATTATAAATCAGTTGTGAAGACCAATATTAAAGATAATTACATAAAACAGATATATAGGTAAATCGAAAGTGGGTTTATTGCCAAAAGAGAAAATGGTAGTTGGTTAGAATGCCGAGAAAAATTACAGAAACTTGTGGTACCTATGCCGCTTTTGCCTAACGGTAACGACTAGGGAAAAAAAGGTGATTGACTTTATTTGGTTACTCATGAAGAGAATCAAAGAATTTGTCTAAGCAAATGCTCAAAATATTTACCTTACCCAAAATTTGAACGTGTCTTATAGAAAACCTAGTATGCCACGAAAACTAACGTCATAAAACATGTACATATATAATTTGCGCTTATATTCAAAAATTTAAGTAACGCAAGTAAATTATTTACTCAATAAATGGAGTACTAGAGGCACCAAATCATGATTTGTTCACACAAAATCCGTAATACTAACTATCAATATATAATTATCAGTTACAATACTTTAGTAACTGCCGCCAATTATAAATAACTAGTTGGACTAAGCGTTATTGAAACACCAACAATAAACGTGTTTAAAATTAAGGGGGAGACTTCAATGCGCACAACACCAATTGGCTCAAACATCACAACAAGACCGACAACGAAGGTAGAGAAGCTGAAGCATTTGCCATCAGCTGCGGGCTTACTCAACTTGTAGATGAAAAAACTCGAATCTCAGAGAGGGGCGAATTTGCCGCCCTCCTGGATCTTTTTCTAACCACCAATCCTGACCAGTACACAATAATTACAGTTGGTCCGTCATTAGGTAATTCCGACCACAAACTTATTACAACGGTTTGTGAATTGCCACTTCTACAGAAGGATCCACCATTGCCTCGCAAAAGCTGGCATAATAATTCTGCAAACGATCTAAGGGAGTTCTACCTAGATTTTCCTTGGCTCGACGTCTGCTTTGGTACTGACGACCCGTCAGTCTGCTGCGAGGCGATCACGCAAGTAATCTCCTCAGGAATGGAAGCACACATTTCAATTTCCATCAAGTTACCGTCACAAGAAAAGCGCTGGCTCGACAGAAGATGCGAAAGAGCTGTAGGTAGGAAACAGCAAGCCAACAAGTACTGGCAGCAAAATCAGACCGCTGAAAATCGCAATTATTTTGTCGAAGCAAGAAACGAATGCAAACGTGTGATCAACGAAACTAAGGACAAACATAATCAAAGGATCAGGAATAAACTTTTGCAATGCTCCAGTGGCTCCAGGAATCTCTGGTCGGTAGCAATGGCAGTAATAACTTTACAAAAACGTCTCTCCCACCTTTGACAGACGAACGAGGCATCATAGCAACCACAGCCAAGGAAAAAGCAAACATGCTCGCCAAAATGTTTTCATCGCACTCTACCTTAGACGTTCCCCAAGGCAAGGCTCCCCCCACCATATCGGGCATCAACACTACCATGGCAGAAGTCAAGTTTCGTCACCGTGATATTCGTAAAATCCTTAAAGAACTAGATATGCAAAAGGCATCAGGACCGGACCGAATACCTGCCATCGTGTTAAAGAACTGCGCCATCGAACTAACACCCGTTTTTTTTCAGTTTTTTTTTTCTGTCTTACGGAAAAGGGATTTCCCATCTTCTTGGAAAGTCGCTCGAGGGCAACATGTTCCAAAAAAAGGCAAGAAAACCACGCCCTCAAACTATCGCTCAATTACCTTGCTTCCAATAATCTCCAAAGTCATGGAACGTGTAGTCAATCAGCAACTACTCAAGTATCCGAGAACAACAGAATAATCAGCGATAATCAATACGGCTTTCGCAAAGAGAGATCGACACGAGATATATTGGCCTATTTCACTCATATAGGGTGTTGGGCAATTGAGAACTACGGAGAGTCTCGAGCGATTGCGTTGGATATTTCGAAGGCATTCGACAGAGTTTGCATGACGGACTGCTCAACAAACTGCCGTCCTTCAGACTGCCAGCCTCTCTCTGCAGCTGGCTTGCCAGTTTCCTTAAGCACCGATCTCTGCATGTTGCAGTTGATGGACACATCTCAGACACATTCACCATTAACGCAGGCGTGCCTCAGGGCGCAATGCTTTCACCAACTCTGTTCCTCATCTATATTAATGACCTGCTGACTGAAACGAATAATCCTGTTTACAATTTTGCAGATGACAGTACCCTTGTCTCTCACTTTAGATCAGAAAAACCTTTACCAGCGACTGAGACTTATCACCGCAGACAGGAGCAGATTACAGCAATTAATCAAGACCTGGAGAAAGTTCAAACTTGGGGTGACAGAAATTTGGTCCAGTTCAATGCAGCAAAGACCCAAGCAGCCACGTTTACCAAGAGGGCCAATACGGTGGGCCCTGACATCATTATGACAGGATCGACGGATCGACCATCCCTTCATCCTCGTCAATCGGACTGCTGGGTGTCCCGGTAACATCAATATGTCCTGGCATGACCACGTTGCTAACATCGCAAAATCAGCCTCCCAGAAGCTTGGTGCGCGATTTCGCAACAAAAATTGTATACACCGCAGCAGTTGCCCTTGCTCTACAAAGCGCAAATAAGACCATGCTTAGAATATTGCTCACACATCTGGGGTGCAGCACCAAAGCACACCCTAAAGCTGCTGGATTCCATTCAGAAGAGAGCTGTGCGTCTCGTCGGCGACCTGGAGTTGACCCTGAGTCTGGATAGTCTGGAACACCGCAGACATGTGGCAGGGATGTTCCTGTTTTACAGATACTTTCACGGCAGATGTTCCCAGGATTTGGCTCACCTCATCCCGCCCAAGGCAACTCCTGGCAGACAGTCACGACAGACGGCAGGAGAAAAATCAAATAGATACCTAGCTATAATTAAAAAAAGAGGTTTAGTTACAGAAAAACTATGTAATAAGCCTAAATATATTTCGTAACTATACCTACTTCCCTTTTAACCATCACTATCAACCGGTGGCAACGGTAGCAATACTGCCATTATTGGTTTTAAAAAGTTACTTCTTAAAAAGTGTAGCTCTATTCTAGTAAAAAAATAATATTAAAAAAAAATCTATTAGCGGCTGAATTGTGTTTGCAAAAAGAACACTCTATTTGCCACAATAAGGCACTTTTCTGGCGCCTATGTAATGCAAATATTTTATTGGGGTTATTCGATTTCTATTAGCGGCTAATAGAGTTTTCTCTCAGTGTAGGTTAAATTTTTTCAGTATGTGTTAATTTTCAAACTTTTTAATGTACTACTGAACATGTCACAATTTTGCAATGTTGTGTTTAGCAGTATTATTTTTTGTTATTAATCTGCTATTTATTTTTATTTATATGTATTTTCATTAGTTCTACCTTTTTTGACTCTTTTATTATTTTTTAATATGTTGTAATGTTATAAAAATTATAATAAATAATTTTGGATTTTAGATGTTTTTTAAAACAATAATTTGATTATAAAAATTACCTATACGTAGGGGGGAGGGGCGGATGTTACAATTAGCACCGGGTGCAAAAGTACCTTAAACCACCACTGTATACCACTTTTTTACTGAAATAACGTAATAACTCAAAAATTGAAATTTATTAGTTATTAGCACAAGTGCATTAGTATTTTGAAGTACCTTTATCTGGTAGAGTGCTTTTAACGCTGGCCACGAGAGGCATTTAATTAAATACAAGAGCGTCTTAATTCAGTATAAATCGCTCTTCGATGGGAGAATGTTGCCCGTTTTATACAATAGTGACATATTGTGTGTTGTAACTTTTTATGAGAAAAGGTGAGTAAATATTTTAATAGGCTTTTATTGCATATATATGCAAGCAAAACAGTCCAACAGCCTCGCTTAGAATATTTAGTGTTATATCGCTCTTGTATTGTATTGGCAATATTTCATATACTTTTGTATTATTTTGTTTTAGCACGTTGTTGCAGTTTAACATTTTATTTGAATATATCCTATTGGTTAGTATTATGTCTAGTTATAACTTTTTTGTAGAAAAAACATTTGAAATTTCATAATCCACAATAAATTATTTATAATTGTGTCTTTGTTGCAGAAGTATTTTAAATAAATAATAATGGTTTTTATGCGGAATTTATACACACAGTGACAAATACTTTACTATTAGAAATTAAATTAAAATTAAAGGGGAGACTATTTATATACCAACTTGCAAAAAATAGGAAATAAGTTTAAGCATTGAGAAGTCCAGATTCACTGTCTGTGTTCAGTCAGGGTTCACTATTTTTACTGAGCCTGTGCATATTCGTTTTTACACAAGAGCAACATATGTTTTCAACTTCGATGTCATCTCCTTATTTTATTTTAATGCTATCTTTTTGTGCAAGTGCCTGATTGAGTTGGCGTAAGTTCAACTATTAATAAAATTAAATATTAAAATGTATTTCTTATGTTTTGTTATTTGTCTCGATAAATCCAGATAAAGAATATTTTTTTATTGTTTTATCGATACTTTTTTTGCTTAGAATCATGAACTCAAACAGTTGTTCAATGTGGTTGCAAATATTTTAAAAAATGCAAGAGTTGGTGGAGAGTTAGCAATACAAGAAGTAAGTGTAAGGAACGATAGTTTACCCGAGAGTTTACCAAATGACGAAACCGCTTCAACCAAAATTACCACATAATCCCTAATAGAAAATTATGCAGCCAATAGCGAGAATGAAAGAAACGATTCTAGTCTACTAAGTCAAGGTAGGTTAGGTATTCAAAAAATATCGTGAGTTCAACTAAATTTTCTGATTTCAACCAAAATATTTATAAACCCTATCTTTTTTTATTACAGAGGGAGCATCTCAAGTGGGCGAAGTTACTTCTAGAAACAGCATGCAATTAAGCTCATCATCTAGTTTTTCTAGTTCATCTTCATCTGGTTCATCCTCAGCATCATCTTCTGAAGATAATGATGATTTACACATACGTTCCAGACAATGATAGCAATAGCAGCGATGAGAGTGAAGTTGAATTAACCAAAAAAAAAAACAACGAGCAAGCTGAAATATGTTCTGCCATTACTTCAACTTCGTCGTTAAATCTTTTTCTTTCCGACATGTCAATGATACTGACAAGCCGAGCAAAGAAAAGCCTTAAGCGCAAAAAAAATAAGAGTGGTTGGAAAAGAGATGTTTTCAAAACACTAAGGAATAGTGGAAAGCAATATGAAATGCACACGGCTCAAAAAAGAATTGAAAGAAAGTTGAAACCTGCATGCACGGATAAGTGTAAAATCAAATGTCTTTTTAAGTTTACTGAAGGGGAAAGAATGGAAATTTTTACGTCTTTCTGGAGCTTAGGCGATTTACAGAAACAACGGCAATACATTGCAAATAGTATTGAAATAATTGAGCCAAAATATCAATATATTCGAGTCGGCGGCGGTACAAGAAAAAAAAGAGATAAGTATAACAATACTTGCGTGGCAACAAAGAAAAAATTCGTGTTTGTAAATTATTCTTTCGTAATATATTGGATATTAATGACCGTCCTATAAGAACAGTTCAAGAAAAACGAAACGAAGTTGCAATTATTTTGATCGAAGGAGATAAGCGCGGCAAACATGGCAAGCAACCTAAACTAGATCCTGACCTAAGAAGAGGGGTTAAAAACCTCATTGAAAAGATTCGAAATATTTAAAGTCGCGCTAATACCACTGGACTTTTTATTGACGGAAGTAAGCCAATTTATGATCTCCACAAAGGTCACGTGGCAGAATGTAAGGATAAAAAGTTCCCATTCGTTACCTATATAACATTTTATCGTATATTTACGGACAATTTTAATATTTTTTACTTCACACCCAAAAAAGATTTATGTGAAACATGTAGTACTTACAATAATGCTGAGGGCAAGGAGAAGGAGGAGAAGAAAGGGTATTACGATCGGCACTTAATTGAAAAGGAATTATCAAGAAATGAGAAAAAGAACGATAAAGAAAATCTTGATGTTTTAACCGTAGTGTATGACTTGCAAGTTGTTATGCAAATACCCAAAGAAGACATTTCAGTATGTTATTACCATTTAAAATTAAACGTGTTTAACTTTACAATTTATGATCTAAGAAGTAATGAATGTGAATGCTATGTTTGGGATGAATCTAATGGCCACAGGCGAATTAACGAATTAGGAACTTGCATTCTTCAATTTATTAACAAGAAAGTTGCTACAGGTAATAAGGATATTATTTTTTTTTCTGACAATTGTAGAGGGCAGCAAAACAATAACTTCATTGTTGCACTTTATCTTTACGCCGTGAATCAGCTTAATGTAAACAGCATAAAACATAAATATCTTATTAAAAGCCATACTCAAAATGAGGGTGACTCCGCTCACTCGTTTATTGAAAGACAAGTTAAACGGCAACTGAAAGGTGGACCAATGTATACACCAGAATCATTTATTGCAGTTATTCGGGTTTGCTAAAAAACTGGAAGACCATTTGATGTTATGAAGATTTTTTTGACATAAAGGCTTTAGCAGCGGAGGTGGGGCCTTTAATAAACATGTCTTAAGTGAAAATATCCGAAGTAAAGGTTTTGCGGGTAGAGCCAAAGTCTCCATATTCTCATTATTTTAAATGGTCTTACGAGGATGACTTTACCGAGGTGACTATAACTCGGCGAAAGAAACAGAATTATGATAATGTCACTCTGGCCAAAGCATTCAATTGCAAGCCACAAATAGCAAAAAAATAAAAAGCAAGATCTACTTGAGTGAGTCAATAAAAACCATATTCCTAAAATTTTATGTTTTACCAAAATTTATAAAAAATGTTTAACCCTATTTCTATAAACGCATTAAACAGTATGTCTGTAACATAAATATGCATAAGAAACTTTATTTTATTTTTTTATTAGCAGTTTTCTAAGAAATGATTATTTTGTTGATTTTGCTGTGTTTGCAGAAATAATTTTGATTTACTTTTTGCTTAATCTGAATAAATAAATGTATTAAAAAATACTAAGCAATAATTGTTTTATTGATCTATTTATTGTCCTAAGTAAAAAAAAATAAAAATATCAGATTATCAGAGGCTATGTTATTAGCAATAATGTCACATTTGAGATATTACATATAAAAAAACAAATTTATTTTATAAACTATTAGCAAGAACGTCATAACTGCGTTTTATATTCAATTTTGAAGTTAGACAAAAACTATAAACATTTTTTAAGGCCAATACAACCCTATTTTAAAGCTAGATCATTACGGAAGACATTTCTGTTTGATTAGGCATACAAAAACCAAGGCAGCCGTGAACATAAAAGAGAAAGTATAAAATACCTTAAACACTCATAGAATACACAACACAATTTTTGAATTAAATGCGTATGCAGGCTTACTACTGCAAATTATGTGATTGATGTGCTCTATTCAAGCTACTTTATGACCATAGCAGAACTCCTCGTGTCCAGATAGCATACATCACGCGTAATCTTAAGGTACCAAGGGTATCTCAGGGTCAAGTGGGGGGGGGAGTTTTAATGTCATATGACGTGAGGGAATAGTGGAGGGAGCCAAGGTCAAATGGGACAGGTCTAGCTCAATGCCATGTGATGTCATAGTTTGGTAGAGCCAAGGTCGGGTGGGCGGGGCGTAGCTCGAGGTCATATGACATCAGAGGAGTAAAAGAACTGGGAGAAATAGTTTTATTCTACTACTGGCATTATCCAATACCACGACTGATTCTGAAGGAAGTTAGGTAGAAGCTTCTCTTGAAGTAATTTTTCAAAATAATTATCTCTATTTATCTGTCCATCATAGTCTCCAGTTGTTAGTCCCGAGCGAAAAACCAAAGCAACACATGGAACAAACCCAGGTTCTGAACCACCATGCACCACAATTAGCCGGCTGCTAGAGCATACTCCATGAATACCACCAGCAACATTTTTGCTTGGTCAACATTATTTGTTCATTGACATATCATTATCGACCCAGGTCTCGTCTAAATACACAGTATTGCGTTCTTTTGCCTGTATTGCCTTATAGCTTAAATATATTTTACGTCCCACTGAAAAATACTTGGTGTCTCAATGAGCAACTTTCGTTTATTTTGACACCGAATAAATCCCCTGGATCCTAAAAGCATAGCATTTGTTTTATCTATTTATGATTAGTAGATAGTTTTTGAGAGAGATAAGAGAGGAGGGAAGTGATAAAGTAAGAGAGTGAATCCTCACGAGGAGTTTTTGCTCTCATAATGAAATAAGTTTGTGCTACTGTAAAATATCCATATATATCCTATCCTTTTTTTACCTTAAAGAAACAGATATAAAACCTGTGTGTTGAATCACTTATTATTCAGCCTTGATAAAATGCAACGCGAACCTCTTAGCAAACTCCCTTTCATATACGTACAATGAAAACAAGTTAACTCACATGCACTCTCCTATATGTTTATAAGTTGACCATGATAGGTATTTCAATCTTTCTATAAATAAACCAGCTCCTCGATGCTTTGTTTCGAGGCAACGTTGCCAACAATTCACTAAGAAATTACATTAAAATGAGATTTGATACAAGCCGATATACGATATAGAAACGTAACTTTATTTCTAATAAATATTATGGGGTACCAGTCTGGTCTTGACCACTTTAATAATTAAAAAGAATAATTAACAAAACACTATCTATATTTCCCTTAATACTACAGAACAAAGAAACCTGTATTTAGCCAATATGAATAAATCTTATCCTCTCTGTATTTTTAAAATAATCCGCTAGTTGCCTCAGTTAAAATAAATATCTTACACAACATATTATCGCTTAGATCCCCCGAAAAGAAACCTATAAATCATCTCTTTCATTCGGAAAAGACCATATTTCAAATAAGGTACTTTCTTGTACATTAATGGTTACGAATTAATTAACAAAATGCATACAAAAGCAGTACAGACTAAACAAACCACATAAAATTATACATGTCTTTTGTAATAGAAGGTTCATTTAAATAATTGTAACACAAGAAAGTATATAAAAATCGATAATATAATATATAAAATCCGACAACGTAGTGCAAGATAAAAAAGCAAGGTTTAAAGCAAGTCTGTATTCCAACCAGCCCAGCTTTGCTGCATTAAAAATATGAATTAATTTGAATAGGTTTCAAAGAGGGTCATTATTGTTGCCATAATTTTACCGAAAGCAGTAAAATATATTGTAATTTATATACGCCACAATATGGTATGTGCAAGTTTGTCAAATATTATTTATTCAATAACAATGAGACAAACGAAATGTTTTTTTTTGAAGCAAAGAAAATATGTATTATATACGTATAATGGAAACCAAGCAACATTTTTAGTACAAAGCAGTACTACAACGTAAATATACCTTATTCTATAAAAGCGAAAACTGCATTCAATTTCATTTAGGTACATTTCTTTGTTACACATAACGAAAACTTCAAGACAACGCCCAAAAGTAAAACGCGAATTACGATCCGGATTTAAAGTGAAAGCTTTGAAAGTGAAATTAAGTTTTATATAATATTGAGAAATTATTTTGTCCAGGAATAACGTGAATATAATTTAAGTATTTTAATGATTTAATTATTAGGGACATATGTAATGTAAACAATGTTAACATCGGTATATTCTTTTGAGCATAACATATTGGGTTGCAAACTTTTGGATTTACTATAGTATTTTCAAAACGAAACTAAAAATATAGTAAGTAGGAAAAAATTTAGACTTGCTTATAATATACAGTGGAACTTCCCTGACTCAAATCTCCAAGGGACACGAAGTTAAGTTAGAGAAAATTCGAGTTACAGTAAAATATGCTAAATTCAGGCTTTTTCAGTTTATTACAAAAAAAACGTTACATACAAGGCAAATACCTATGTGCATATACATAAATATGTACTACATACTACATTGTATGTATAAAAGAATCCAACAAATAAAACAAAATACATAGGTACAGGGTATTTGATTATATTTACCCTATTTTAGCATTTATTCCTGAAAATATTAAAAAATAATTTACACAAAAATTTTATTTTTTTTCTATATTCTTTTGAAATTATTACAAAAAAATATCGCACAATAAAATTAGCAAGTGTTCTAATTTGACGCCATACAAAGAAATTTCATGCTTATGGGCAAATTTTGATTGCATAGCATATGCAATTTCGTAGTGTAAACAGGCTTTAACTATATATAATATAATACATGCAATTTTAGAATACAATGTTTTATTACCTTAAAAATATATATTGAACGTGCTATAAAACAAATTACATAGGTACAGGGTCTTTGATTACATTTACCCTATTTTAGCCTTTATTTCTGAAAATATCAAAAAATAATTTACACGAAAATTTTATTTTTTTCTTTTGAAATTATTATAAAAAAAAATGTCGCACATAAAAATTAGCAGGTGTTCTAATTTGACGCCATACAAAGAAATTTCATGCTTATGGACAAATTTTGATTGCATAGCATATGCAATTTCTTAGTGTAAACACGTTTTAACTATATATAATATAATGCATGCAATTTTAGAATACAATGTTTCATTACCTTAAAAAATATATATTGAACGTGCTATCGCTGATTATAATACAGTAACAGTGGCGTGCACACAATGAGAGCACAAATGCAATAATGTTTACCCTTAAATTAAATTACAGTACATCGGGCATACCTAAACTTATTAATATTTCAATATTTTGGTATTAATAATGCATATTGTTTATAAGAAACTGAAACCAGTTAATACAACACCGGCATTGACATGCCATAATTAAGAATAATTTCAGATTCCCTTTTCCCTGTGCCCTATTCTTAAGTGAGGTTGGGATTTGACGCCCTGCGCTTTTAATTATTGTTTTGAAAGTTTAGTTTAGTACCTATACAAGGGGTTTTTCTTTGTGGATTAGTTTTGTTGGTTAAAAATATTTTGTGAAGAGTTTTAGTACTTTTTATTATGGAGTGCCAGTGTGACGACATTGTAAACTGTCTGGAAAACTTATTAGCACTAAGCCTTTTACAAGTATGACATTTACCGACAAACAAAATTTTATTAAGATTGCTAGATCTAGCCTGGACTTAAAAATCGTGCAGCAACAAAAGAAAACCTCTATATTTTAATTAAAAAAAAATCTATGACAATTGTGGCTCTGCGGGTGTCGTCGTAAAAATAAAATGTATTTTTGGCCAGGCTTACTATTTGGTAAAGAAGGAAATGTGTCAACGTGGGTATATTGATTTAAATAATTTTTCAAATGCCTCAAAAAACAAGACCAGTCCACTAACCATTTACAGCACGTTTTCTTTGCATAGTTTTGGTGAAACTCGAATCGAAAAGGCTTTATCAGCAAATTTTTTGGAGGCTCAATTTAAACGTTTTTGGGCGTGGCACCTGGGAAAATTACCTGCCTCCAGCGGCGCTTGCAGCGGGCTTACACCTGTATCATTTTCTATTATATTGCCACTAGTTAGTAATTTTATGCCGAATCTTTGACCCGCTTTCTTAACGCGATTATGTGAGTGCATCAAAACTCACTTGACGTTTGCAAGGATAACCATATTAGTACTCTGTCCTATAAGCATAGCCGGTGACCAGTTTTCTTAACACGATTATAAAAATGCAGCTATAACTACAGTCTGCAACATGTAATGTCAAGTTGTTCTTCGATACAAACTACATTTTAAACAATAATGGCTCATTCATCCAGTGCTCCCTATCTTGAAAATCAACCCATCAAAAATAACAGTGAAAGTGCTAAAGTAAACATTTTGTCAAATATTTATATACCGGCAATTTTAAGTGAGAATAGTGAAGTTTTACGTCAAAGTTCAAATGATTTTAGATATGGTAGGAGTTATGTTGCAAAATAACGTTTCTAAAAATTTATTAAATATACACTGTAGCGTACATTATAATTCAAACGAAATATTATTAACTTCAAACAAAAATATTGCTTTAGAAAATAATTTAAATTTGGGGGAAAATAAATTAGATTTGGGGGAAAATGAATATGATTTTGATCTCAATTTAATAGAAAATATTGAAATCCCAGCTTTGGATAAAATAATTTTGACCTAAATTTATTAAAATTTGATAATATTGCTTTGGAAAATAATTTAAATGCGGAGCAAAATGGCGAATGTGATATTTCATTACAAGATTATCGGATTTGACAAAAACTAAAGATTATTTGGGAATTTATGAATCTCAAACAGATGCTAATGTAGAGCTACCAGTAAAAACATCGTTTGATTCCACTTCAGAGGAGCCATCTTGTTCTCGAATAGATAAACAATTAAATAATCTTGAAAGTACTAATTTAAATATATCAAACAATAGTTTTAGTGGCGATGATATAATACCTTGTAGTCAAAGTCCCGCCGTAAAAACTTCTTCCATTCTCAAATCTATCTTATCAAATAAGAACTTAGAAGTTTCTAGCGGGCAAAATAGTAGTGCAAATTATATTTTACGAAATGATGAATTTAGCAACATTTCATGGAATTCTACGCACTCCTCTTCTCCATCTCCTATTCAAAATTTTAATTATTGCAAACAAACGCAAACAGAAAACTTTAACTATACAAAAGAGACGCAAATCCAACAAACTACGCAGACTATAGTTTTTCAAACAGACAATAAATTTTTTAAGATACAAAATAAACCATGTGGACTCGAAACGCAGATGCTAGAAAGCAAAGAAACACAGACAAATAATACATTTTCTAAGACAGAAATAAAACCATTTGAATTCAAAACACAGACGCTACAAACTAAAGAAATACATAGACAAAACATTAAATAGAATAAAATATAAATCGTTCATTGTGAAAAAGAAATTTACAACACAAAACAAAAAAGTCATTTCAAGAATCAAAACTTTAGGCTATTCTTTAGATTCTGTCACATATTTTAATAAAGAAGTTGAAGAAAAATGGAAACGTATAAAAAAAAGTTTTAATGAGTTGGTAAATGCCATCCCTTAACCATCAATCCCTTCCCTAAATTCCTTTAATTAAAAGCAATGAATTTTAATAGTTTTCATCATTTCCCTGTCGAATGTAAAAGCTGCTTCAGAAAAGATTCATAATATTATTTTTTAAAACATTTCAGAAATTAAAAGTTAAATTTGAATGCCCGAAATGTAAACAAACTTTAACAAGAAGGGACAATTTACTTCGTCACATTAGAGAAGTTTGTGGCAAGACGTCAGAAATGACATCCATTCCTAACGTGAGATTTCTTTTTTTATTATTGCTCTTGGTTTAAATTTATAAACTGTAATTTAATACTTCGTTTGAATTTTTATTGCTTTAAGTTTAAACTAACATCTATTTCGTTTTCTCCTTTCAGACCATGTCAAATATTGTACAAATTGTCAAACATCAGTCAGGCGAAATATGTGGGCAAGCCACTTGCGCACAAATCAACATAAAAACAACGCAATCATCACCAGGAAAGATCTGCGTTTCAAAACCGCATATCATACAGGATTTCGGACAATGAACATTCAATAGTAATTAAAAAAAAATTGACATTTTGGATAAAATCGCGTCTGCAATAGAAGCCGAACTTAAAAGACTAACGGCACTAAAACTAAATATGGATCTGTTTGGATTGTATTTCAATCCAACTAATAATGACTACGATGTAAAGTCTTTTAAGACTACTTTTAAAGTAGTTTTTATTAGTTCCGATATTTCCCCCATATTAGGAGAAATGTTTCAAACCATAGACAGAAAATCGGATGAACTAGCAGAACGTGATTAAGGTAAATTATATTTATGTTGAAAATATTCTAAAATAATTTGGCAAATTTTAACTTTTTAAAATCGTGTTTCAAGTAAATTACTTTCTTTTGGTGAAAATATTCTAAAATAATTTGGCTTAATTTTTTAAATTTTACGTAAATTACTCTTTTGTTGAAAATATTTTAAAATAATTTGGCCAATTTTTAAAATTTTAATTTTTTTAGATTTTCATTTTTAAATTTTTATTTTTAAATTTGTATTTTTTCAGGATTAATTCTAATCAAAATTATGTGTGAAACTAAAAATATTCTAACATAATAATTATGTACAATTATTGTACTAATTTTAAAATTTCCATTTTTAAAAGTGTATTTATTTATTTATTTTTTTTTATTATTTTTTTTATTTTATTTTCATTTTATTTTTTTTTTATTTTATTTTCATTTTATTTTATTTTATTTATTTTTTACTTTTTTTTAATTAATTTATTTTTTTAGGATGGATACTGGTCAAAATTCTGCATTTGGAGCTGAACTTCAACAAGTTTAGTCTGTTTCGAGGGTCATCATATTGTAAACTAGAAAGCGTATTAACCAAAGAACACTCAGTCTAGAGTTTGCACTTGATACTTGACACCGAAGGATCAAATATTATGAGTATTATCTAAACATGTTTTAAAAACATCAAATATCAACAAAATTTAGTATAAAAGAACGGGCAAATCAAGTAGACAACTTATCTTTAATTAAGGCAAAACGCTCCTCCTGTATTAAGCTCAAACCCTCCCGATCCTGATTATCTGGTTAAGTAGTTCCCTTTTAATTAAGGCCAAACGCTTCTCAGTGAAATAGTAAGGTGAATAGTAAAGTAAAAAGTAAAGTGATCCATAAATAAAAGTGAAACCTAATTAAAGCATACCGATATAACTGAAACGAATTATAACGCTCATAACAATTTAAACTAAAAGTAAACTCAAGGGAGCCGAATAGGTCGAGTCCAGTCAGTTCTCCGCGAATGGTCATGCGTTTTACGCCATTCTGGTAAATTGTATTCAGTCATAGTTTTCATTCTAAATACATACCTTCCTGTATCTGAAGACCAATATACGTACAGTTTGTTTCGAATTAAGCGAGTAGTTATTCCATCTGATATACAACCCCCAGCTCAAGGAGGAACGCCGCCAGTAATCCCACTCAGCAGCACGCATCTGAGAAGCGCCCAAATTCCTCTTTGACACGTGGTGGAGGCAGCCGTTTGATCCCCGTACGTAGGACCAAGGACCATGGACTCAGCAGGATTTGTTCAGCCAGGACCCTGTTCCACCTAAAAAATAACATTGTTCAGTCCCTAGTTAATTCTCGTCCGACAAGCCGCCGTAGGGGCCCATGAGATCATTTATTTTTGTGTGTCATCTTCTTAAAAAATAGTTGTCATAGATCTGAGAAAATCCTTTAAGTCATATCTCTGTTTTCATCAACAAAGTAATTGTGAGTAGCAGTCTGTTCGAAAGTCATCTGGAGTCCAAATTGCTTGTATGAATCATTGGAAGCAGGGCCAACCCATCTTCTGGACATTTTGGCGAAGGAAGTCGCACTAAATCTCGCGCAAACACACTTATAACCGAATGTCAGGTAAAAACTCTACCTACGTTCCAAGAGTCAATCCGACACGCCAATAGAGGATCTCCTATTACCTCATAGCAGCACAGCCAAACCAAACGCTATCTTCGCAGCATCAAAAAAGCTGGACCGATCTCCACCACCATCTCCAATAACAAACATAGAAAAAATAAAACTTCTCTCACTCGCAAATCCAGCAAAGGAAATTCTACAGAGCGGCCAAAAGAAGGAAGAAACTACAAAGACAAACACCAGGGAAAATACGGGGCCAGGGACGACAGGAATATTAAGCAGTAGCCCAGTTCCACAGGACAATACCAAACTCCAATCAAAAATCAATACAAATATGGCAAACGTAACAATAACTAACGCACTGGTAACTGCGAAGAAAACAGCAATACCACAATTTATAAGCCCACCGACATTCCACCCTTGCAGATGCAAAGCCAACGATTTCATTAAATCATATGAGAGGACGGCAATTGCAAATGGATGGGATGACGCGTTAAAGATTGCCTATTTTGGAACATTTTTGGATGGAGCGGCCAACCTCTGGTTCGAGGAATATACAACGGCAAACCAAAACAATGGGTGGGACGACCTACAGGCCGATTTTATACGGGAATTCGAGGATACTAATTTTCATGCATCCTTAAAAAAGAAAGTAGAAGACAGAAAACAACATCACAACGAGCTATTAGTAGGTCTTTATGAACTTAGAGTACTATATCACGAGTACAAAACTAATATGGACTTGGAGGAATTCATAAAAATGTTCAGCGAAGGCCTAACGGAAGAAAACAATTATCACTTCTATTGGCTAACGAGTCCGCCAAACTCCCAACCACGGGACTTAGATGCGCTAAAAGCCCTGGCAGCAACAATAGACAAGGCCCCAAGGCAGAGAGCCAGCCGAAGTCCTCCCAGATTCAACAATGGCTATCAACAGCGAAGCAGCTATAGACCCCAGAACAGTTACGATCGCCCTCAGAATCATTTCAGACCGCAGAACAGCTTCCATGTAAACAGGCAGCCCAACAACCAACGCGACAGCTACAGACAGCCCCAGCAACAAGCGAGATATCAGCAAGAAAGACCACACAACCAGCCTAATGGCTCAAGAGGTCCCCAGGGATATAAACCTAATAACTTAAATCAAAACCACTATAGTGGAAAAAGTAATAATCAGCCACAATACAGAAATAGACCCAACCCTCAAACATGCTACGTTTGCGGCAGATTGGGACACTTTGCAGCGTCTTGTCAAAGGAGATACCCAAACGGCAGCGGATGGCAGAATTAGGAACCCCAGCCATCCTAGCAAAGGGGTACACAGATAAAAAAGGGCATACTATGCATCACATGTACATTGAATAATAAGCAAATATCAGCAGTGATAGACACAGGGGCACAAAACAACGTCATCCAAAAAGATTGGACTACAGGCCTCACTCATAAACCTCGTAACATAGTGTTAATTGGAGCAGGGGGACACCGCATACCAGTTCTTAGCGAAGTAAATGCCTCATTACACATAAAAACCAAATTAAATCTACAAATAGAGGCAAAAGTCATTAAAACTGCCCCCTATCCTATAATTCTGGGCATGGAATTCTTGGAGCAAAATGGAGCCATCATAGACCTGCAAAATAAAGAATTATTGGTATTACAAAACACATACAAAATTCCGTTAAAATACGAGTCGATGAATATGGCAGCAGCAGGGCTACCAACAGTACAAGAAGAAGAAACTAAAAAACAAGAACAAGACAGGTTTAAAAATTTCGAAAACAATCATCACTATATAAAGCTCGCTAAGCTAAAGAAACGCATAATAGAAACAGGACAGGATATACGAGGACTTGCTAGTGACACTCCAACAGCTTGGGGAGTAACAGAAAAATACAACACAAGGTACAACCATAGAACATTCCTAAAGCAAGAATTTCCAAACGCAAGGTGGAATATAAAGAAAACAAAAGGGACGGTATCTTACGTAAAACACAAACATAAAATCGCCTATTATTTACAGATCAGAAAAGACAGGAAAGATAAGCCCAAGTTCCAGACAATATTCTAATGCCTAAGTAGGTGTGTACCGCTGGTTTTGGCTCAAAAAATGATCACTAAAATGATCACTAGGGATCCCTAGTTCCCCCTACCTAACTTCATACCGCTAGTCCCCCCACCTAACCTCACATTACAAGTCCCCCTACCTATTTTCAAACCAAATATCCCCCTACCTAACTTCACATCAATATCCTCCCACCTAATTTCAATTTGTAAATTCCTCCCACCACTCCTCATCTTTTTAAATAGGAACGCTACAACTTTCAATCATTCAATATATCAGTACCCGTCGATCTGGGATGAAAGGAACTGTGAACCATTAGAACACATTGTTGTGCTACGCCATCCTCAGATATCAGCACCAGTTGATTTCTCTTGGGATGAGGGATTTTGCGAATCTTATAAACCATTAGAATACGTGTTAAGTAATCCAGTTCTTCGCTGTTTACCACCAAAGTTGTGCAAACAAGAAATTTCGTGAAAGAAAACGATTTCAAAAATTAGAAAACAACAAAATCAACCATCTCACCTATTGACAACAAAACATCAACGAAAATCGCCGACTACACCCGTTAGGATCCATAATTATTAAAAAAATGAATTGTTGCCCTGGTGTTAATATTGTTTTATCTCATGTAACCGGAGAGAGACAGTTAATAGAATTTACCTCTGAAGAACTGAAAATGATTCCGTTGGATTACTTAATCAAAAATGCAAACCCTCTCGAACTATTAAATATTTGGGGAAAATTGCCAAGCGCATATAAAGCTAACTTTAACCTACAAATAATATTACCGTGTTTTATTCATTACAATAGACCGGATTGGCGCACTGAAATAGATGGCCCTCCAAGCTCCCAGAGTAATTGTGTATTATGTAATAAGACATTATCTGATTTAACTACTAATAATTAAGCATTCATCCTTTAAAACTTGAATAATCATAGTCAATTTATATTCAATCAAGAACTAATAAATTGTGTTTCATATAGTAGCTTTACATTCCTATATAATTGAAATATAGTAATAAAATCACAATGTGCAAAATAAATGATTGTAAACAGTATCTTATTATTTTCTATAACATATATAAAACAACCCGTTCGTCGCCTGAAATATTACAAAAGGGGGACCAGCGAGTCACCCTAGCAAATAAAAATTACCAGACTGGAACGAAATAAAGTGGTCTAAACGAGGATAATAACATATGTCTATTTGCCAATGTAGCGGTACTTTAGTCAAACATTTACGTTTGAAATACCTACATATGCGGGTTTAATCATTTGAATTAAATTTTTACCCTACGTTAATTATTATCCGAGCACAGAGAATATTATTTTATTGATTCTTATAATACAGACAAATCAAAAGTACATCTAGTTTAAAGTTTTCAATTATTGTTGTAACATTCTAAGACAAAAGTAATTAATCAAGCATGTTAGATAGGACATTGATGCCATAGTCCAGACAAATATGGTTTGTGTTTAAATTTGTGATATTCGAATTAGTCCAGACAAATACAGCTTCTGTTTATATTTGCGTGAACTAATTCCACAAAGTCATAGAAATAATCTTTACAAAAACCGTTTTACAAAAATTTAATTTTTTGAAAGGTCCTAGTAGATAAGCAATGCTAGTTCAACACCCCAAGACAGACCGATGAAGACAAACAACAACAAAAAATGGGCATGCACTATGTACGTATATCAAAAGTGAAACTTCTTAAACTTAAACGCCCTAGTCTCGGTTTTGGTTAAAAAGTAGTTTTTTACCACTCAATTAACAAAAAGGAAAGGCCTAAATGAAAAAACCTATTCTTCATAAAAGTTTCGCTTATATCTTGACAAGGTAATAGAGCAAATCCCATATTTTATCTTGTAAACTAACAAACAATAAACCACCATGGCCCTTTTTCGTCAGCGATCGCCTTGAGCGGTTTTCATCAGTAATCGTCGTGTCACAACCTTCAAATTTTACTCCCGGCGAGCCTTAAATAGTTTTACTTCAAAAACAGCAAAAGAAAACAAAACATATAACAAAATACTGTAAAATATAACAAAAATAAAACAAAACCGGTACAAAATAGCAAAACTTTGCTTTTAAATGATATACTAAAGCAGAGTCATACAAATAAAATTTAGAAATACCGTTTTACAAAATTTTAATTTTTCTGCAAGACGATAGTAGTAAAGCATGATTGGTTCAGTACCCTACACACGCTAGTAGTGGAGCATGTTTGTTTCAGGACCCTACTATCTATCACATTACCATCCAACTTTAATACATATGTACATCATTTCCAATGTTGCGTTAGGTAGCAAAACAACAGAACAGACAGCAAAACAGAGAGACAGACAGCAAATACAAGAGAACAGACAGCAAAACAACAGATAGACAGACAGCAAAACAACAGATAGACAGACAGCAAAACAGACAGACAGACAGATACAGCAAAACAGACAGCAAAAACGGCGAAAACAGACAGCAAATAATAATAATAATAATAATAATAATAATAATATAGTTTATTTGTAGTAATAAGTACAAGATTTTTTTTTTCTTATTATAGTGCACTATGAAACTACTAACTACTACAAAATGGGGTCAAAAGGCAGTGACACTGATACTAGTTTTGACCCCAATACTAACCTAAAAAGAACATGCTATTTAAAAACTAAAGTATTAGGTAAGAGAATTGTGCATATAGACGAGTGGTAATGAAAAAAAATATACATATTATATATATAAAATAAATACAATTATAAAGAGGGGCACTGCGTAAACAACCTTGTTACTGCGCTAATAAATTGACAAAAAAAAAGTAATGGCTAGGTGCAAAGTATTAGTTTTGAAGGGAGAGGAGATATTTATACCGGTTTCGGAAATCAGTCATTTTTAAGCTTTTAAGTTCAGTCGAGACATTATTGTAAATCCAATAAACATTAAATGTAAAACATCTTTCATACAATGCAGTTTTATGAGTGGGTGGGGATAACAAACCACGAAATCGAACATTCAAGGTATGAACATCTGACCGGAATCTTATTTTATTATAAAGGTACGAGGGAAACTTAAGCAGTAATAATGAATGGTATAGACATGCTGCATGCAAACGCCTTCTCTAATTCATATTTAGCCAGTTAGCAGCTACAAGCTTATGAGAGACAGGTTCAAATTTTCTAATACCATAAATATAACGTAGGCACGATTTTTGAACCTTTTGGATCCGTTTGGCATCGTTTTTAGTAATGCAAGGCCCATATACCACATCACAGAAATTGAAATGGCTAAGAACTAACGCATCGGTAAGATTTATTTTTAACTTCTCCGATAAGACATGTCGATGTGGATACAACATTTTTAGATTGGCATATGCTTTTGCCATGCTCTTATTAACATGTGCAGAAAATCGCAAATCCGTATCCAACTCTAGGCCCAAATTTCGAACTGTTTCAGTACATTTTAGGTCAATATTATCTATTGAGATTTTAATACTGTTAGAAATAACTTTTTTATTTTTACCAAAGATAAGAACCTGCGACTTACTTGGATTTATCGACAATTGGTGCTCTTCAGAATACCTCACCAAAGTATTTAAGTCCTCATTAATGAGGACGTTGGCATTCTGCCATTCGGTCGGCGAGAAAGAATGTAGTAGCTGGCTGTCATCAGCATATAAGTACGAAGAACAATGTTTTAAACAACCTGTAATATTAAAACTGTAAATACAGAAAAGTAGTGGTCCCAATACGGAACCCTGGGGCACCCCACAATGAATATTTCCCATATTGGAAGTCCCAATGTTCGTTTCCACATACTGTAACCGACCAGAGAGGTAGCTCTTAATCATCTCAATTGATCCCTCTGAGAATCCAACGTGATGTAAAATTGAAAATAAAATCTCGTGATTGATTTTGTCAAACGCTTTAGAATAGTCCAACAGTATTAAAGCAGAACACCTGCCATCATCAGTTGCTCTTATGACGTCATCCACGACGTCAAGGAGGCAAGTCGCACAGCTATAACCTCGTCTAAAGCCTGACTGTCTCTGTGGCAAAATATTGAAAGTATCGATATGATCTCTTATTTGTCCTGCCAAAATTTTTTCCATGACTTTAGATAACGGTGCTAAAATCGAAATAGGACGCAAATCACTATAGCCACTCGCCTCCTTTTTTTTTGAGGAGTGGAAGTACTCTAGAAATTTTCCATGAATCTGGAAAATAATTCTCAAGCAAACATGTATTATATATATGAACAAGAAAAGGTATAATATGGGGACAGCACAGTATCAACATGTCAATATTCAATAAATCTTGACCAATGGCTTTAGATTTAATTTCCATCAAATAATTATAAACAATGTGCTCGTCCACCAATGAAAATGATAAACTAGTTTCAAAGTTTGTTTTTAATGACGATAAATAAAAGTCGATCACTCTCTGATCAGGAACGGTATGTGTCGAGAATTGTAAAAAATAATTGTTTATCTCGTTAGGTTTATTCAAATTCGCAGGCAAAACACTATTAGATTTCTTATTATAAACACCAAGGTTCGCAAATTCCTTCCACAGCGCTCGGCCATCATTTCTATATTTGACAACACAAAATTCCATATAAGCCTTTTTTTCTCTATTTATGGCATTAGTGGTTTCATTTTTAATCTGTTTATAATAATCCCAGTGATTTGCCAGTTTAGTTTTCTTGAACTTGTTAAATGCTTTATTCTTTAGTGATACAAGCTTTTTTATGGGGTCCGTAAACCAAGGAGGGTTAGCTTTTTTTCTCTTAAACTCTCTAACCGGGGCAATAAAGTCAAATAAATCCAAAATCAATTTAGCTAAATAAGTCACCTTCGTATTAACATCCATTAAATTTACAATATATTGAAATGGAGTATTTACCAGCAATTCATTAAAATGATCCTTATCTATCCGTCTTAAATTTCGGGCTTTAAAAGTTGTACAAGAGAGTTAGGTCCGAGAATAACAACCGCAGAGAAGCGACAAAACCCGTCGGCACCTTTGAAGTTGGAGAGCCAAGTTCAATCTGTCATATGTGACACATGGCCGGTTTAATACACTGAGATAAATGTAATGAAGGGAAAAGAAATGCTATACACCGATAAAACATGTGATTAATTACATGTTTATTATTTACTTTATTAGAAATGTATTATGAATAGGTTATCTCTTAGGATTTAACGGTTTAACTCAGAGTTTACTGATTTGTCTAACCTTTTTGAAGTGAATACTTCTTTGGTTTCATGAGAGTGATTTTTCAAGGTCGCATCACGAGATGGTTTATGTTTTCGTCTCGCGTTACGAAATTTTCGTAATGTTGATTGGACGACTAACCCAAACAAACCAAATCTATTAAAATTGATTATAGCGTATCGGAACCGGCTCAAATAAGTAAAATAAGTTGAGACTAAGTGAAACGAACCCAAAGTTGATCGACGACTAACCCAAACTAACCAAATCTATTAAAATTGATTATAACGTGTCGGAACCGCTTCAAATGACTAAAATAAGTTGAGAATAAGTTAAACTAACCGAAAGTTGAATCGACGACTAACCCAAAGTAACCAAATCTATCAAAATTGATTATAACGTATCGGCACCGGTTCAAATGACTAAAATAAGTTGAGACTAAGTGAAACTAACCGAAAGTTGATTCGACGACTAACCCAAACTAACCAAATATCTTAAAATAGATTATAACGTATTGGAACCGGTTCAAATGACTAACATAAGTTGAGACTAAGTGAAACTAACCGAAAGTTGATTGGACGATTAACCCAAACTATCCAAACCTGTTAAAATTGTGTATAGCGTATCGGAACCGGCTCAAATAAGTAAAATAAGTTGAGACTAAGTGAAACTAACCCAAAGTTGATTAGACGACTAGCCCAACTTAACCAAATCTATTAAAATTGATTATAACGTATCGGAACCGCTTCAAATGACTAAAATAAGTTGAGAATAAGTGAAACTAACCGAAAGTTGAATCGACGACTAACCCAAACTAACCAAATCTATTAAAATTTATTATAACGTATCGGCACCGCTTTAAATGACTAAAATAAGTTGAGACTAAGTGAAACTAACCGAAAGTTGATTGGATGACTAACCCAAACTAACCAAATCTATGAAAATTGATTATAACGTATCGGGACCGGTTCAAATGATTAAAATAAGTTGAGACTAATTGAAGCTAATTGAAAGTTGAATCGATGACTAACCCAAACTAACCAACTCTATTTAAAATTGATTATTACGTGTCGGAACCGCATCAAATGACTAAAATAAGTTGAGAATAAGTGAAACTAACCGAAAGTTGATTGGACTACTAAACCAAACTAACCAAATCTATCAAAATTGATTATAACGTATCGGAACCGGTTCAAATGACTAAAATAAGTTGAGACTAAGTGAAACTAACCGAAAGTTGATAGGACGACTAACCTAAACTAACCAAAAGTCAATCAGTTACACGTACTATTAACATATGTCAAAAGAAATAAATAATGATGTATATTTCATGATGGATATATCGTTGTAATATCATTGTAATATGTCAAAATGTATGTTAGAATATTGTAAATTCATTCCTTATTAAAAGACGACTATGTACGATTCTGTCAATCAAACGTTTTAAGAAAATGTCAAATGTGACAGATGAATATATTCGTCAATATTTCCCTTAATATAACAGATATCGAAAAAATTGTTTAACAAATGATTTGTATTTTTCGATGCTCTGTCGTTTGGGAATAAAATGTGGCATGTGCAACTATCACATTTGATAGTTACAGCTGTCAAATTCGTTTATTTTTCTCTGACATATGTCAAAATACATTGTTAACATTTTGACATATTTAAGTATTATATCTTGACATATTTTTAATCATTAAAGAATGCAATGCAATAGGGTCCGAAACTAAAACAAGTAAAGAAGGTGGATGATCACCATATTGATATGTTTCACTTAAAAATACCATACCTTCGTTGGGCTCAAACATCCACTAAATCTTTGACGTAACGGATGCAGACATGCGTCTGCGCCGCTCTCTCATAACATTTTTGAAAAAAGTTCGAATTCTTCTAAATAAAAAATCGGTAATTGGCAAAAAAATTATATTTTTTTCTGTTTGGTTCATAATTAAGTGCGAAAAAATTAACCAAATCCAACCAAACCGAAAAAGTTTGATTCATTTACGATTTATTTGAAATAACTTTGTTATTAAAGGTCCTATTGAAATAAAGTATTAAGATATAATATAGAGAAATTCAAAACATATTTTTCTGCACAAACCAATTTAATCCAACTGTCATTGTTCAATAGATAATTGAAAATAGGTATATCTGAAGCATATATTGTGTTCTTTTATAACATTTTTTCATTGTTTTCGTGTGTCAAGTTCAAATATGGTTGTTATCATATAAAATATAGCGTAATACTATACAATTGATAAGACAGATAAATATTGGTTAAGCATATTCACATTTACACAAACAGTTAGCATAAAACAATGGGTTATTTAAGAAGATCGTCATAATAATATATATTTAATGAATAATTTAGACATATTATTTAAAAAAATGGCATATGTCAAATGACGATATTAAAGTAGTTGTAAAAAAAATAAAAAAATATGCAACATCTCTCACTGTCATATTAACCCATAATATGTAACATAAAATTAGCTAACATTTTTTAATGATTAAAAATATATGTCAAAATATAATACTTAAATATGTCAAAATGTTAACAATGTATTTTGACATATGTCAGATTAATATGAACGAATTTTACAGCGATAACTGTGAAATGTGACAGTTGTACGTCTCATATTTTATTTCCAAGCGATAGAGCATCGAAAAATACAAATTTTTTTGTTAAACAATTTTTTCGATATCTGTTATATTAAGGGAAATATTGACGAATATATTCATCTGCCACATTTGACACTTTCTTAAAACGTTTGATTGACAGAATCGTACATAGTCGCCTTTTAATAAGGAATGAATTTACAATATTTTAACATACATTTTGACATATTACAATGACATTACAACGATATATTCATAATGACATATTCGTATATACATAATTATTTGTTTCTTTTGACATATGATATTAGTACGTGTAACTGATTGAATTTTTACATCCGGACCGGTTCCAATACGTTATAATCAATTTTAATAGATTTGGTTAGTTTGGGTTAGTCGTCCAATCAACTTTCGGTTAGTTTCACTTAGTCTCAACTTATTTTCGTCATTTGAACCAGTTCCGATACATTATAATCAACTTTGATAGATTTGGTTAGTTTGGGTTAGTATTTCAATCAACTTTCGGTTAGTTTCACTTATTCTCAACTTATTTTAGTCATTTGAAGCGGTTCCGATACGTTAAAATCAATTTTAGTAGATTTGGTTAGTTTAGGTTAGTCGTCGATTCAACTTTCGGTTAGTTTCACTTAGTCTCAACTTATTTTAATTATTTGAACCGGTTCCGATAAGTTATAATCAATTTCAATAGATTTGGTTGATTTGGGTTAGTCGTCGAATCAACTTTCGGTTAGTTTCACTTAGTCTCAACTTATTTTAGTCATTTGAACCGGTTCCGATACGTTATAATCGATTTTAATATCCGGGGAGGTGGGGGTATAATTCCCACCCCACTGATGACCCCGTGCACAGATCGGCAAAAAAATTTTTTCCCCAAAATCCCCCATTAAATTAGAGCCCTTTCCCCCATATGGTCAAAGGTAGGCACCCCCAGGAGGTGCACCTACCATAAAAAAAATCGACCCCATAGCTTCCCGTTCTACCAAAATGAATTATTTTAGTTTTTTTCTTCTCCCCCCCTCCTTCTTCTGGCCGAACGGTGGGGGGAGGGGGTGAACGGGGTCCAGTTTTCATCCAGGATCGTCATTTTACCCCGGCTATATGTCCTAAAAATTTCAGCCCTCTAGCTATACTGGAACTTGCTTAATTAAAGGGGCGTTTCACTTTGAAAAGCGTTTCAATTTGATAAGCGTTTAATTTTTTCTGACTTTACCCTCGCTTAAGAAGTCACTTCAGTAATAAACCAAAGGAAACTGGCGTTAACGCAAAAATTTTGTCGTCGACGACTGTACTAAACAAATCTCGGACTAGGCTAAACTGACAAGCACGTGGAGATGACAGTTGGCCGGTTTACCTCCCACTCCAAATTTTTGAGCGGGATTTATGTTGTCGCTTCTCTGCGGTTGTTATTCTCGGGTTAGGTCTCATTCGTTGCATATTGACAACAAACTAACAAATGATCAGATATATTATAAACATTTTCAGTGCAAGAAATACAATTTACGCCGATAGGGACAATTATGACATCCAATAACGAAGACTTATTTTTTGTTACCCTTGTGGGTGTATTTATAATTTGTTTTAAATTAAAACAATTTAAAGAATTTTCAAATTTTATGACATTTTGATTATCAATATTCAACATATCGATGTTGATATCCCCACCACACAAAATGTCAGAACACACTGGTAAAAATTCAGATATCGAGTCCTCGAACGATTCCAAAAAATGTTTTAAATTTCCTGTAGGTGGTCTGTAAATAGAGCCGAATATTTAGGTTTTGTTGTTTATTATAATCTTTAACCAAATTTCCTCTAAAAAGTCCGTAATATTTCACCTCAGATGGTCACATCTCAATTCAGATCTCAAATAAACAGCGACCCCACCACCCCTAGTGGATCTGTCCATACGAAAAAGCACATAGCCGTCTATAGCAAGTAAATTGTCAGCATAAATACAGCAAAACAGATCGTAAAAACAACAAAAACAGTAAAAAATATTTTCGATGTGCTTTATTCATTAAAATACCAGTTTTCTATATTAAACAAACTTAAAAATATATTTTGTTCTTCATTTTCTTTTATTGCAGGAATACGAATATCGAGATGTTTTATTTTTACTGAAGAATAAAATTGTCTGCAAAGTGGACAATATGCATTATTTAGTGTCCAACGCATTAAACATGGAAAGCAAAATTCATGGCAACAAAAACTTGGTGTAACAATATCTTCTTTCTTCATATTTTCTAAACAAATGGAGCAGGTTTCTTCCAGCTTAATCTTTTCAGATGTTTTCTTGCTTGGCTTATTTAACTTTCGCGTTTGCACAATTTTAGTACCAGAATTTTCTTGTTTCATTTTTTTGTTGAATATTGCAAGCGTAATACTGATAAATTTGAAGTTACCATGCTTTTATTCAATCAAATAGAAGTGGGGGTAAAATAGGGCTATGAAATGGGAAATAAAATAACTAAATTAATATGAATTTTTATATTTATGCAGTAATTTTACATTAGCTAATGCACAATGCCATGGTTTAATATTTTTATGAAAGTAGCATTCTGGTAGACTTTTAAATTTGCTTAATTTGGGTTCAGATCCAACGGGAATATTATTAATAAGCTTTTCGTCCAAAAACATCTTCAAGAAATTGGCTTTTTCATTACCCTTTACGTATATTTTAGGATTTTCATAGGGTTGGATCACTTTGTGTAAAATATCTTCAATTTCATTCAAGTCTATATTTCCACTATCCCACTCAATTCCATGATAATCTTCAGACCAAGTTACAACCTTAGTATCTCCAGCAGATAACATATTTCTTTTAAAAGGTGATTTAAATAGGAAAGTATAATATCGAACGCCATCAAAAACTGACATTTCTTTGGGGATATATCCAAAGGAGCATATAAATCCTTGAATATCAATAAAAATATGTGACCCGCTATCATTCATAGCTGCTTAGTAACTGATGATTAAAATGTATTTTTTCGACTTTTACTCAATATACCAATACCAATGTTCCCCTATGATAAGAATATCCTCCCACCACTCTCTCCTGTTTCTGTTATTGAAGCAGACATGAAAAGACTAACAGACATTCAGTTTGCAACACTCGTTTAAGCATAACCCTAAAATGTTCCAAGAAAACTATTACAATCAATTATCAATTAGCTATGCTAGTGCATCGAATATATCAACAACAGTGGATCAACAACCCCAGGAAGAGTTTAGCAAGAAACGTAACGGAGCTGTAGTCAACGAATCCGTATACTACATAAATAAATCAAAGTCGAAATGGGTTAGTGTTGGGTTTTCCTTGGAGCGAAATTATGAACCTGTGATCAAGCTGAGCGGATACAAAAACAATCAAAATGTTATCTTTAATGAAGATCAATGGATTTCATTCCTTAACAATCAAGGAATTATAATGAGTTTCATTCACTCTAATAACAGCGGATGGCTACCAATGCAAGGGAATGGTTATGAACTTCATTTTGTGTTTATCGGTGACTCAAGAATAATCAAAGTTATACAAGATGGCGGCAACGAGATCTTTTTAGCTGGTGATACTATAAATGAACTAGTAAATTTGACGAATTTAGTGAAATACCGGTTTGATATGTTAAAATCTCAAGAATTTTCGAAATATTATAATATTCTCTTAAGTGGAGTTTTTTTGAAAAATGGTGATCTGATTAAAAATGTATATGACATTATTTCACCTTCGATGAATATTAATAGTGCAAATATTTACTGTGTGTTGGAGCTGTTAAATTTTTATCCTGATTGTGTTATAGAGGATGTTGAAACGTTTTCATGTAATCAATTTTTAAACAGTAATCTTGAAAAATAAAACTATTTTAATAAACTTTCAATATTTTCTTCCCCCACCACTATCAGAATTTAGTACTTATTTCTGCTAGTTTATTCAACTGCTCTCAGTCAAGATGTGGTTAGCTTACGTACAAGAGACACCAGCATACAATTTGGTATCAGCAGTAGAAAATTTGGCACAACATTTTAGAAATTTAGAGTTTGATGCTGAACATGAAGCAAATTATGGTTTTGACAAGTTATATACCTTCGACGAATGTATGGAAATCGCAAGGAAATACGGAAAAGCAGTAGAAGCCTGCAATATTTACTTACACACATCCGACTTAAATTCATTTCTGTACACCATTAAGGAGATGGGATACGCTGCATTTTTGGATGAAGTGAAAAAGTTTGTTCCAGAAGATATTATGAAAAAAATATTTGATGAAACGTAATTTGTTTGTTTAAATAAAAAAACATTTTTTTGTTGAAACTGCGTTTTATTCAATCATTAAAAAATTGTTATACAAATAATATGCAATATTTAGTGCACATATACATGGTGATTTAGAATGGTAAAAGCATTGTGGATCTCCTTTTTGTAATGTAGGGTTTTCTTCAAGTTCTATCACTGGTTTTATTGTGTATTTCCTTATATATTGACATTTCTCTCTTCCTTTTACGTACACGTTATCAGCTATCTCGGCCAGGCTTCTGACTATATCGGCAAACTTATGCGTTGGAGTAAAACGTTCATCCCATGATATACAATGATGATATTTCATTAATCAATTTGCTTCCTTAACTAGGTGTGGTGGTAACTGTCTTATATCAAAAGGTGATTTAAATACATAATGACATATTTTTCTTCCATCAAATGCAGCTAGTTCCTTTGGGATAAATCTGTTATTTTCTATTTTGAATCCTTGAACATCAAGTATTAATAACTTCCTATCCTCATAAGAGATAATTTTCTAATAATGATTTTTTTGTTTTCGTATTCTCGGATTTGTTGTCTCAATTTTTCCAAGTTTTCCAAATAATAATATAGTCGTGTCGCAATCATTATGATGGGTATGTAAACCAAACTTCTGATTTTATAGAAACGGAGAAGCATGCGCATTATAGTTGTCTTACAATTTTTGTGAGAGGATTATATCTTATCATGCAAAATAAGACAATAAGCAGAGGTATCTTTTTTAATACTTTCATTAGTTTCAAATTCAACTCGAATACCAATTGAACCAGTTTGGAGCGATTCTTCTTGATGGGAGCAATCAATGTGCGTGATTGGAGATATATTTTTAAAATCTTGAGGAGTAAAAAGTGGTTCGCTGGACATTCCATAATAGGAATTTCTAAAGTTTGCAAACATTTCATAGAGTGCAGAAAACTTGTTTTCTTTAAAGTTTAGATATAGATCATGATATGGATATCTTTCTGAATTTAAAAATACTCTTATATTATTTAAATCAACACTATCAAATTTGCTCATGTCTTTCTGAACATGACCTTTTTTATCTTCCTGAAAAGCGATAATGACATGCCGAGGGCTTTCCAACTTACTGGTTGTTTTTACGGGCCATGTATGACGTGATGTTTCAGGTAAAGAGGAGTATTCAACAATTTCCCAGCTTCGAAACCCAATTAGCAACTCTTTATTTGTTTCGAGAATTTTTGTTAAGACAAGTTGTTGAGGAATATCAACTGTAATGTGGGGGATTTTCCAATATATTTTATTAAATGTTACTTTTGGAATTTTCTCTTTAGTTGTTTTTGGTTCTATATCATCTTTGAAAAATACCCCATCTAAATCATTGCTAGCTCATTAAGACCAGTTCTTGTTTCATATTCATAATTATTTTCTTATAGTCTTCGAAAACTCCCAGAAGCAATTTTAAGGGTATAGAAACATTGAATTTTCCATTGTCATCAACTAAAATTCTATCACTCTCTGATCGTTTAGGGAACCATCCAGCATTTTGTAACTTTAAACTCTCGTTGGTATTGAATGAACGGTAACCCTTCAGAGTTGAAGCTAATCCAACGTTCCTTATAGAATCTATAGTAACTCCATTTAGTTCATATCGAATTTCTCTAAATAGAAAAGCAATACCATTATTGATAAATCACAATCTCTTTGTGTAGTTTCCCCCATTATTTAATAGAGTTCCTTCGATATAAAGAAGACTCTCTGAAGGAAAAGTGTATGCGTCAAGTTCTTGAATAGGAATTCTTATTTCATCATTATAATCGAAATTCGAAGAAACGAAAGGTTGGTATATATGTAATTCGGAACTAATAATGGAATTGTCAACGTATAGCTTTTCGTTTACATTTAAGATATCCATTATTTTAAAACTCTAAAACCTAGAGATTGAAGGAATTCACGATTTTCTCGTGTTAACTTGTCAACGTTTTTTTTTAAACTGTTTTTGTTTTTCAAGTTCTTCTTTTTATAACTTTTTAGTTCATTCATTTCAATAGGTCTAGTAGTTCTGTTATATCTAATAACCATATAGATTGGTTTTCAAATGCAATCTTACTGTTATGGCTTCGTTTCGAAAATTGACAAGATCTCCGTCTTGATCAATAATTTTTACAGTAATGTTGTTTATTGTTCTAACGCTGACAGGGAAATATAATACAGGTAGAGGAGATTCCACTATTTTATACCCAGGAGCCACATCTGGATAAAATTGATGAATTATGTGAACTAGCTTACCATTACTGTATGATCCAACACAAATATTACAATCGATGCAAATAGCATTTACTTTGCTAATATTTACAACCTCATTCGACTCACTAAATACCTGCGGATCAATAAATCTTTTTTTAAATCCTAATAGTTTACCTATTGAATTATCTTTGGTAAAGTCAATTTTTTTAGTGCAGAATATGTGACATTTTAAGGTATTAGTGTTAGGTTTTAGGGAAAACCCTACTATCATAAGTTCCTTCCGGTATAATTATTACTTCATTTTCTATATATATTTTATTATTACCCTCTTCTACATTAGGTATGCTCATAAATGTTTCAAAATCTGCTAAGCTCAAATAATATTGTTTTTCATCATCTAAGTATATTGGAGGGTTAAAATCTGCTGACAATACAGATGTATTCCCCGTAATTGCAATAGTTGTAGACATTGTAATAACGGTTTGCTACTGATTGTTTCTTGCCAAATACTTCTTATATATTATTATATAGAAATTTGAGAGACAATTGACCACAATTGTATGAATTGAATTTTTGTTTAGTATCATAAGTGTAGTATATATTTGTGATTCCGTTTGAATTAAAATACGTAACGAGTTCAACAGGTGGTCTTAGGTTGCCATAGCTATTAAAATATATTACTTTGCCTTCATTTTTTTATGTAAGCTGTCCAATGGGAACCATCGCTTTTTTTAGAATCTAAATTGACAATACCACATTCTATCTTTTTAATTTTCTTTGGAAGATTATCACGCATATAAATACCTCTAAAATTTGGAATTTCCAATATTTTTACATATCTCAATAAATCAATATTCGTTAAAGCCTTATGAGGAAATTTTATTTGGACTTTTTTTTTAATATTTTCTTGTTTATATATCCTCCCTTATATGGTTTAATAAATAAGCCTTTTCCTTTTTTAACATCCTTGCCTTGTTTAAACGGTTTTAATCCTTTTCCTTGAGATTCCATAGCTTTATTATGTCTTTGTAATTCCTCTAACTGCTCTTTAGATGCTTTAGCATCATTCACAGCTTTAGCTATTCCTGCGGCTCCTCCTCCCAAAGCGCCAAGAGCACCTAAGATGGGTAATAACAGAGGTAAAAAACCTCCTAATTTTTTAGGTGGTTTTATAATTCGCTTTTTTCTTAACTTAAGTTTTCCCCCTGTTTTTCCTTTCAGACCCATTCCGAGCTTTTTTTACCCTTCATGATACCTGCAACCGACAATGCTGCAATTTTTTCACTAATGGATGAATCCTTAGACTTAACTCTTCGCCAAGCTTTTTCCGCTAATATCTTATCTGCTTCGTGTCTGCTGGGAAGATCAGGGAATTGAGAGTATGCTATGTCGTGATCTCTACATGCAGCATCTAATGGATTTATCCCAATGTCACCTCTATTTAATCTCTTTTCTAAATAAGTTCCTGGTCCACAAAACTGATAACCAGGAATATGTAGTTTTACAGGGAGCTTATTAATAAGTGTGTTTACTAAACCAAAACCTTTCCTGTTACGCTTCTTGATCGTTTTAAACGTGTGAGGTTTCTGTTGAGTCATTTTATAGTTTTTCGAAACTAATGAAATAGTGTTGAATGCTCAACTATAAATACTTTTTCTTCATCTTGATAGTTTTTAGTAGTTAAATAGGATGAGGATTGATTGAAAAGCAATCGTTTTCTCTACCTGTTGGAAACCATGATGATAAAAATTTGGTCAAAACGTTTAAAAAACATGGTGATTTGTTTGGCGGAAGTTCAAAAAGGTGTCTTATAGTTGGATGTAGTGGAAGTGGAAAAACGAATGCTGTTCTCACATTAATTGAACATCCCAATGGAATTAGATTTGAAAATATTTATTTATATTCTAAATCATTGCATCAACCCAAGTATGAATATTTAAGAACCCTATTGCAACCCATAAAAGAGATTGGATACTTTGAATATGAGACCGATGAAAATATTATCTCCCCACACGATATTAAACCAAATTCTCTTATAATATTTGATGATATTCCATGTCAAAACCGGAGCGTTATAAGGGATTATTTTATCTTTGGTAGACATCAAAATACAGATTGTTTTTTCATTTTTCAAGGATATTCATCAATTTTGAAAAGACTCATACGAGAAAATACCAACCTCCTAATTTTGTTTAAACAAGATTACATGAGTTTAAAACATATATATAATGATCATTGTATTATGGATATGACATTTGAACAATTTAGAAACCTATGTGCACACTGTTGGAAGGAACCATATGGCTTTGTTGTAATAGATAAGGATTGTGAATTAAATGCGGGCAGGTATAGAAAGAAATTCGATTCATTCATTTACTTATAAAAATGCCGACTTTACAAATTTATCATAGTTGCTCCTAACTATCTAAGATGAATAAACGTTTGGCAAGAGACCTAATTAAGTCAAGAAAGGCTGTTAGAGAAAAATACCGCAATCTAAAATTGGCAGCATCGTCAACACAATCTCAACTAGAGCAAACTTATAAACCATTAACACAGCCACTTCAACAACTAATTTCTACAATTGTAAAACGTGAACCGAAAGAGGAACCCCTTGAACGGAAAGAGGAATTCTTAACACCGAAAGTAATTTATCAGACATCAACACCAACAAAGACTGTAAGAAAAACCGGAAAAATTCCTATTTTGCCCTCAGAAATACCATAATTTTTTGATACTAGTATTGCTTCTGTCAGTCAACTTCCATCTATACGAGAAACAAGTGTTGTAGCAGAAACTACACCTCCATCAATTAGGGAAAGTACCTCATCTACTCTTGAGGAGTCAAAATTATCTGATATTCTAGAACAGACTAGACGAACGATTCAAACATACGTAGACACTCCAGCATATCAGGATTGGTTAGCGGATTTCCAGCAATTACCTAGATCTTATATTGATGAAGGTGTTAGAGATACGGAACATAAGTTTGGTCTTAATTATGGAATAGTGCATGACTATGAGACAAATAAATTTCTCTTAGGACTAACAGGGAAACCTGTTGAGATTATTGATAAAGACATAAAAGTGGAAAATATACGCTATACTAGTACACCTGGTTTATATGAACTGCTTTTCAAAAAAGAACCTGTTGGTTATAAAAAGGAAGATTTAGATAATTATATGGATATCCTAAAAAGAACTAATGCGTATCGTAGAAATCATGATCCTAATGAGCAAGTGCAAGGAAACGGAACAAACAAATATGTAACAATAATAGGTCCTTACTTAGCATTGAAAGGAATAACGAAGTCTACAATAAAGACTCCAGCGCGAAAATTAGTACAAGCTTTTAATAGAGTTAAAGCTCCTTATAGTCAGACAAGGAAAAGGTATTACTTTGAAGCAGAACAATGTGAATACTGATTACGTATATTGGGATAATATCAATGAACTTGTGGACAGACTTCGTTTGTTGATGGCATCTGTAGCTGCAGGACATACCGGTCACAATAATGAAATAATTTCAATTATAGAAAAGTTGAAAGAAGCAAAAGCTATAGTATAAATAACACAAGTGATGTAGAATTAACATCAGTATAAGTAAATTAATCATGGCTGTTAACAAATTTGGAACACATATCTTAAATGAATCCAAAAATTAGCTGAAATATTTTTGTATATTACCAATTATTGCCCAGAATGAACAAGAAACAATTAAATTACCGGATGGTACTATAAGACGTTGTTATACTATTAATGATGAAAGCACTGCTTTATTATTTCCATTGGCAGAGGCGGAAGTAAACAGTGTACATTGTCATTCTAGCATTGAATTCCTGATAAATAACAAGACGCTTAGTACTCAACAAATAGTCGGCCAGAAACTCATAAACGGTGACAAAATATCACTTTTAAGAACCAATATTGAACCCTTTAAGGTACCATTAACGCTATATGTAGGATTGATTTTAAAGTGTAACATTGAAAATGAGTAAGCAATACGTTGTAAATGAGCTACATAAACCAGCAAGGAGAATATTTAAAAGAAGACGAGTAATTGTAAAAGGGCTTTATGATCTTTTTCAAGCAGATTTAGTTGAAATGCAACCATATGCGAAATTTAATGTTACAGATATATTTTGGTTGTAATAAATGTATTTTCAAAATATGTGTGGGCCGAACCGGTATAATCAAAAACTGGTAAAGATGTTACAACAGCTATGAAAAAAATTTTAATCAGTGCGAAAATTCCCCCAAAAAATTTACAAACAGATAGAGGGTCTGAGTTCTTTAACGAAAGTTTCCAGAATCTAATGAAACAATTTGAAATTAACCATTACAGCACATTTTCCAATTTGAAAGAGTAAATAGGACATTAAGAAATAGAATGTGGAAAATGTTTAGTATGCAAGGAAATTATAAATGGGTAGATAGGTTGCAAGAAATAGTTGCAGATTACAACAACACAACACACTCTGTAACTGGGTTTAAACCTGTGAAAGTAACCAAGAAAATGAGAAAGAACTGCTCTCAAAGGTCTTCCAACTCATAAAAGTTGTGGATTCGCAACCATCAAAATTCAAAGTTGGTGATTCTGTAAGGATAAGCAAATATCGTGAAGTATTTTCTTAGGGATATACACCCAACTGGTCGAATGAAATATTTATTATTAAAAGAGTCAATATGACTAATCCAAAGACATACATTTTGAAAGATCATAGAAATGATGAAATTCAAGGTGCATTCTACCAAGAAGAATTACAAAAAGTTAAACATCCAGACCTGTATTTAGTTGAAAAGATTCTAAGACGAAAAGGAAACAAAGTGTACGTCAAATGGCTTGGAATGGATCTCATAATTCTTGGATATTAAAATCTGAAATATTGTAAAATATATTTTTTAAATAAAACACTTTTATTAATAAGAAACTTTCTTTTATATTTTACATTTCACACTCTATAATACAAATATGCGTTATACAATATATAAATTAACATACATATAGTCAGTAATAATGACATAGCTATTAATATTATTAGGTTTACATTCATATGGTTTTGCAAACAAGTAATTCCACTCTTTGGGGTCTACATATTCTCCATCAATAAAATACATTCTCAGCTTATATTGAATAGAAGTAGAATTTTGCATTAAACTATCATCAATTTTGTATACGTATAATCCATTACTTAACGTCACTCTACTCCAAGCTGAGGGCCAAGTGTCATTGATTACGTTGTTAACCGATAGACAGATGAAGGTTTCACGAATGTTAGGATCAACTTGTATGAACAAAGTATTATTTAAAAATGCAGAGAGAAATAGTACAGCTGCTGGTGGCAAAGTCATTTTTAATATAATTATATATTTTCATAATTCATTCAATTTATACTCATCTGCAACTAAACTTTTCAGAATTTTATTTACATCATTTACTTCTTCATCATTAGTCTTGGAATTATCTTCTAAAATATTTATATGTTTATGCCCCCAAGCCAAGGTTCTGAAAGATCCTGGAATAATATAACGTTTATCATCTTTAGGTGACAAAGCGACTTTATTTTTTAATTGTGTGTGCATATCATGCAGGATTGAACGAAATATATTCATTTTTCGAAATTTAATTTCGAAATTTTCAACATCTTTATAATCTTGTTTAGTAATTGAATTTTGAATAACGTATTTTTTAACACCTTTTGCCTTCTTTTCCGATTTATCTTCTAAATTGACACGGTAAGCTTTGGCACCTGTTCCATAAAAGCTTTCAATTGGCTTTCCCGCAAACTCATCTTTCATACGTCCTAATACAGATTTATTTTTAGTGATGTTATATATATTATCCTCATTATAATTAGAAGTGTCAAATCTCTCTGAATTTTCCTGAATGTCTTTATAGAAATTGTTTGTTTTTACATGCAACACCAAACTGTCTGTATCAGTGTACAATAAAGTTGCATTGTCACCATATTTATTTTTAATGTAATCATAATGAAAATCATATATCACAGTTTTTGATAATTCCAAGACTGTAAAACCAACATAAACGGGTTTGTTATAGGTTACTTTTACTCTCTCCATTTCAATTGCAACCAGATTTTCAGTAAAAACCAATGAATTTTTGAAATTTGGTTTATTAATTGTTTCAGCCCCTTGCTTATTATTAATATTGTCCCAATGCGTTATTAATGTTATATCCACTCGTTTATCAATATTTTCCAGCGATTTACCATATATAGCATTATTAAGTAGTTTATAAAAATCCTTTTCCATTTTATTTTTAGACCTGTTTCGCATTTCAGTATTCAAATCGATATATGGTTTTAAAAATGCGGCCTGTTTAAATTTAATAGCTCTATGAATTTTCGTTAATTTTAATCCATTTTGCAAGGCTTCTTTAAGGTTTCGATAATGAATAATGTATTTTTCTTTATTATTTAAATTACAAATAAATTTTTTATGTTTGGAATTAGGTGGACAAATATTTTCTGCCAAAAAAGGTAGTTCATTATGTTTTTCATGTAAATTTGAACGATATTTCATATCTACCTCGAATACGTAACCGTACTCAGCATCGTCTGGTATTGATAATAAATCTAGAGACTCTATTTCTGTTTCTGTCATCCAACTAAATTCACTTATAGGTAAACATTGACTCATACTGTGTCCATACAAGTTAGTGGCATCTAAGTACATTATATATGAAGTAGGTTTCGCATAATCAAAATTTGGAAGAAACGAGTTATTGGCTTCAGCTTTTCGAACACTGCAATGACATATACTACCTCTAACATTATTTTTAAAGAAATGTAACATATCGATATCAGTTAGCAATTATTCTAATTTTACGCGAGTATATTTTAACATGGCATCCCAACTTAAACCTGGGGAAGTATAATATAGCGCAGGATCTAATTTGTAAATGTTAAGAGATACATTTCGAAATGCTTCAAAGAAATCGGTTAATATGAGAATGTCAGATAATAAATAAATTTTGACAATTAAATAAGTTCCAAATTTTTATTGCTCGTTGATAATCTTAAGGATCTAACGGTTCATCTTTTAATTTATCGTAAAAGTGTTCAATACTCGGTAATTCATTTTCATATAACATCCATAGAATCTACGTAAGAATATGGATACACTCCTTTTTTCCTAATTTCGTTTGATTTAGTTGGATCTTGAAAACATTTATTAATTTCTATACATTGGTTAGGTTCTAAACTCTCACCAAGTTTTTCTAATGAAGTACCAGCAAAGCGAAAAGAGTCTAAAAATCTGATTTTAATAAAAATATTTATAATTTTTTTATCCGGCTGTTCTTTTTTATCAACCAAAATTGATTTTGAAAATGAAATGTATTTTTCTTTAGTTTGTGCTAAAACATCTATTCTATCTTCTTTACAACAAAGTTGTTTAATAAACAGGTGGGAATCGTAACCGGTTAGATTATGGAAAAATATAGGAATAAAATACGAAATTTGAAAGTTTAAGTTACATATACTATGCGCTGCACCTCGGCATTTCCCTGTTAAATGATCATGATCCCTTACTTTTTCATCTCCAGGTTTAAATTGTTCGTTACAAATATGACAACTAGTAGAATTCTTGAAATCTAATTTTTCCTCATTAGTTAAAGGAAGCATTGGAATCACATGTTTCAAATGATTATTATAAATTCGATGAACATGACCTTCAATTCGTTTACAAAATTCATCAGCTGCATCAAGACCAAAATAGTGATCTACTACTAATAAAGAATCATCATATGAACATTTAATGAAATAAGCAAAAGCATATGGTACATGTTTGAAAGGATTTCTGGTATAAAAATCCATATCATTTATTGGTTCTTCATATTGTAAAGGTTTTAAGAAACATTCAAAATCAGCATATATTACGAATGGAACCTTTAACTGTCTTTGGAAATTTTCAAATTGAAGAATATTTTCTGGAACATTTTGTCCATATTTATTAACTTTTATTTCATGGCTTGGAATTTTTGTAAACAAATGATTACAATCATTCAATTGGTGAATGTCTAATTTTTCCTTAGAAGTAAAATAAATCAAACAACCATCACAGAAATGTTTTTTACGATTCGTGCTATTAATTTGATATGATATTAATCTAGACATATCCTTAATCCAACAGTAATGATTGTTCTTACCATCACTAACTAGAAGCAAGTTCACATGTGTTGGAAGTTTTCTAGTAGTATAATGCAGCGGGCCCACTACATATTTTAATTTATTATCTTCATAAACAGTTTCTAATCCGTAAACATTCACTGATATTTGATTTAGCACTTCAAACTTTTCTATATCCTTTAATTTCACTGGGAAGTCTACTCCTTCAAAATTTAGATGTTCGAAGAAATTGGGATATGAATTTGTTCTATCCGCATTTTTGTTGGCAGGAACAAAGCACTTATAACACTCCATCCAAAACAGTACTGATCCTGATTTTTAACGTTGATTATGGCTCTCTTATTTACAATCTCTTTTGGTAAAGGCATATATGAGGATGCACGCATCGGATTATATTTATTCACATTGACTTCTAATCGTAATATTTTCTCCAAAGCCCATCCTGAACCATTTTCTGCAAATGTTGACACTTTTTCCTTGATTATAGTTAAAAAATCATCATATATATTACTAAGATCTGTTGTTGTTGTTGTAATAATCCTATTCTTAGTATCAAATGATTTGGTTTCCATGGTTTCCTTAGATTGTAATAGGAATTGTCCAAATAATTCCACATTAATCTTAACGGATCCATATTTTATTACTTGTTCAGATATTAGCTTAATTTCAGTAAAAAATTCATCAATGTCTACAAACTTTTTCGATGGAAGCAACATGTATGATATAATCCTGTTTTTAAAAGCCGATGTTAGAATTTTCACATTTTCACTGTTTTTCTTCATTACTTCACTTTTATGAGTGTTTGATCTTAAATGGCCACTAAGTTTCTTTTTGATGTACCACGTGTTAAAGTTTTTACATCGCGAAAGGGTAAGTTTGGGTATTGGAGGATACTATCATCTAGTTTAGGTTTCTTTGCTGGTTTATCACTTAGCTGAACACCTGATTTTCTCTTTTTTGCTTCTTTATGAACAGGCAACTGCACATCAGAACAGGATGGTGGAAAAGGCCATGATTCTCTTTTATATCTATACATATTTGTTTTTAGGGTAAAGAACTTATTACAATCACTACACTGAAACATCTTTAGTAGTTACTCTGACCGCAGACAGCTTAATACTAATCGTTGAGATCGTGTGACCGTTTTTATTCATTCGAAAGTAGGTGGGGATAAGAGTGGGAAGTGGGCGGTGCTAAATTAGTAGGGGTGGAGTTAAATTGGTTGGGTGGGGGGATATTGGTTTGAAAATAGGTAGGGGGACTTGTAATGTGAGGTTAGGTGGGGGGACTAGCGGTATGAAGTTAGGTAGGGGGATATTTGGTTTGAAAATAGGTAGGGGGACTTGTCAGATCAAGAAAAGATATCATTTTAGTACCCCTAATTTGAGCCAGAACCCGCGCTTCACATCTACTTGCCTAACAAAACTTAAAGATATTGCAAAACAAAAAGCATACAAAACGATAGCTATACCCAGAAATGGTTGGGGCATATACTAGCAAAACTGGATCAAATTAAAAAAAATGTTATACTGTATATTTAACAAAGCCAAAATAGATATAATAATATGTAGGTCAGAAAAACTAAGAAGTTCAGGGCCATTTACGAATCTTATGATTGAGAAAACTCCTAGCACTTACAAAATTAGAGCTAGCAATAATTACACATTTAAGAATGGAGAAACGAAAACAATAGAGTTAGAAACCCCGGATTACACGGAGAAGGACGGGCATTACAATATTTTTGACTGCAAATATAACATTAATTGGTTGGCTACAAAACAACTATCAATAGAATCAAACATTTACACGGATGGAGACAAATTGTTTCTACCCATACACGCAAAGGCTAGTTTTACAGCAAAAATTTACAAAGGAACAACTATAGCAATATTGGAGGAAAAACAGAGAGAAGAAATATCATGGAGTATGGCGCTCAATGAGGACCCACAAGAAATCGTGACATTAGACGACTACCATCTAGAAAAAATAACAGGCTACGAAGCCAGAAAACAATTAGAAAGCCTGCTACTGGTGTACAGTGACGTGTTTGCTAAATCCACAAAACACATGGGAAGAACTAATCTAACGGAACATATTATAGAAGTCGAAAATGACAAACCACATAAAAGTCGTCCCTACCGAGTATCACAAAAAGAACGAGATATAATAGATAAACAAATTCAGGAAATGCTAGAAAGTGAAGTGATCCGACCTTGCCACTCACCATGGGCGAGCCCAGTAGTACTAGTGAAAAAGAAAGATGGCAGCACCAGATTCTGCGTCGACTACAGGAAGCTCAATTCAGTAACAAAAAATCTACTTGGTTCCTACCACAAATAGATGACATTCGAAGTTACCTAGGCGAGTCTACGTGGTTTAGCACACTGGATATGTTATCTGGGTATTGGCAGGTACCCATAAAGGAAGGCTCAAAACAATACACCGCATTCGTAGCACAAGGGCATGGATCATACGAATTTAACGTACTAAGCTTTGGGTTATGCAACGCTCCAGCGACGTTCCAGGAATTAGCAGACCGTGTATTCAGCGACATGAAATGGAAGGAAATTTTAATGGACGACAGTGGACGACATAATAATTTTTTCAAAAACTTTCGAAGAACATTTAATAAAACTAAAAAAAGTCTTCAACAGATTGCGCCAAGCAAAGTTAACTCTCAAGCCAAGCAAATGTGAGTCTCTCAAAAAAGAGATGAAAATATTGGGATTTAAAGTCAACGAAAAAGGTATACTCCCGGATGAGGCTAAACTGATCTGCATAGATAATTTCCCAAGGCCCAAAAAAGTAAAAGAGGTCCAAAGCTTTTTGGGTCTCTGCAACTTCTACAGAAAATTTATACACAACTTTGCAATGGTGGCAAGACCGCTGCATGACATGACAAGGAAGAATCAGACATTTAAATGGGGAGCCGAACAGGAGGAGGCATTTAACATTTTAAAACATAGATTGACAACAGCGCCAGTTTTACAACACTTCAACCCAAATAAAGGCACCATACTTCATACAGATGCAGCGACCTGCGGAATCGGGGCAGTATTATTACAAGAAGACGACGAAAAGATTGCACATCCAATAGCATATACAGGTAGTTTATCGAAAAGCGAAAAAAACTATACTATAACCGAACTAGAATTACTAGGAGCCGTATGGGCTCTAAGTTAATATATGGGAAACCAGTAATAATTTTATCAGATCACCACGCTCTGTGCTGGATGGACAAGCTAAAGGAAGGTAACAGACGCCTAGCAAGATGGGCAATAAAACTCGCGGAGTTCGACTATTCTGTGCAATACAAGAGAGGGACAACACATAAGGACGCAGATTGCATGTCCAGAAATCCGGTTTTACCTTCAGAAATACATGACCCAGACGAGAAAGATGAACTACCAACATTCGCATTAAGAAGCACTGAGATAGCCAGCCTACAGGACAAGGACCCAGTATTAAAAGAGTTAAAGGTAGCAATTACAGACCCAAATAACACAGACATACCTATAGGAATAAGACGAAGGGCGAAAAAATTCAGACTCCAAAATGACACCCTGTATAAAGTAAACAACACCAATAAAAGATTGGAGAATGTTTTAGTCATACCAAAATCCATGAGAAAAGAAATAATGTGGCAGATACACGCAACACCTACAGGAGGTCATTTGGGAATTTACAAAACGCTAGGGAAAATAAAAAACAGATTTTTTTGGACAGGAATGAGCAGACATAGAAAAAAATTCACAGTCCTTCATAAAGATGCAACCGGGGGGGACATTGAAAATGCCGAAGCAGTATGCAACATTTGAGATCTGAGAAAACTCATAATTGTGTGGAAATATATAGTTGATAGAAGTTTGGGTGAGATTAGGTAAGATTACGTAAGTTTAGTTTACCAAAATATACCAAATAAATGTATATTACTTCAAGTCTCGTTCTTTTTTACAATTTAAAACGTTAAAAGTATGGTTGTAAAAAGCAAAAGACTATTTGCATTCGATTCGTCTCACATTCCTCGATCTAACGATATGAAACACGACCAGTCTGTCGTGAGAAACTAAAAGTCACCCTCACCCACTCTTAACACAATCTGATGTAAAAAATTACTTTTAGCAGATTACGCAAGTTTAGTTTACCAAAATAAACCACATAAAACATATTACTTCAAGTTTCGTTCGTTTATAATATTTATAAAATAAGTGGTGGTTGTAACAACTGCATTCGATTCGTCCCTCAATCCCCGATCTAACGCGGTTAGTTTTACTTAGTATCAACTTATTTTAGCTATTTGAGTAGGTGCCAATACGTTATAATCAATTTTAATAGATTTGGTTAGTTTTGGTTAGACGTCCAGTAAATTTTCAGTTAGTGTCTCTTAGTCGCAACTTTTTTACTTATTTGAGCCGGTTCCGTTACGTTATAACCAATTTTAATAGATTTGGTTACTTTTGTTTAGTGGTCCGATCAACGTTCTGATAGTTTCCCTTAGTCTTAACTTATTTTAGTCATTTGAACCGGATCTATACGTTTTAATTAATTTTAATGGATTTGGTTAGTTTGGGTTAGTCGTTCAATCAACTTTCGGTTAGTTTCACTTAGTCTCATATTATTTTATTTTCATTCATTTGAGTCAATTCCGATCCGTTATTATCAATTTTAATAGATTTGGTTAGTTTTGGTAAGTCGTCTAATCAACTTTCGGTTAATTTCACTTAATATCAGCTTATTTTAGTCATTTGAACCGGTTACGATACGGTATAATCAAATTTAATAGATAAGATTATTTTTGGTTAGTCGTCGAATCGACTTTCGGATAGTTTCCCTTACTCTTAACTTATTTTAGTCATTGCAACCGGTTCCGATACGTTATAATCAATTTTAATGGATTTGGTTAGTCGTTCAATTACCTTTCGGTTAGTTTCACTTAGTCTCAAATTATTTTAGTCATTTGAGTCGGTTCCGATACGTTAAAATCAATTTTAATAGATTTGGTTAGTTTTGGTAGTCGTCTAATCAACTTTCGGTTCATTTCACTTAGTATCAACTTATTTTAATTTCAGTCATTTGGACCGGTTACGATTCGTTAAAATCAATTTTAATGGATTAGGTTATTTTTGGTTAGTCGTCGAATCAACTTTTGGTTAGTTTCACTTAGTCTCAACTTATTTTAGTTATTTAAGTCGGTTCGGTTACGTTAAAATCAATTTTAATAGATTTGGTTAGTTTTGGTTAGTCGTCTAATCAACATTTGGTTAGTTCCACTAGTCTCAACTTATTTTACTTATTTGAGCCGGTTCCGATACGTTATAATCAATTTTCATAGATTTGATTAGTTCTGGTTAGTCGTCCAATCAACTCTCGGTTAATTTCCCATAGTCTTAACTTATTTTAATCATTTGAACCGGTTCCGATACGTTGTAATCAATTTTAATGGATTTGGTTAGCTTTGGTTAGTCGTCAATCAATTTCCGTTTAGTTTCACTTAGTCTCAAATTATTTTACTTCTTTGCGCCGGTTCCGATATGTTGCAACAAATTTCAATAGATTTTGTTAGTCGTCCAATTAACTTTCGGTTAGTTTCACTTAGTCTCAACTTATTTTATTCATGTGAACCGGTTCCGACGCGTTATAATTTATTTTAATAGGTTTGGTTAATTTTGGTTAGTCGTCCAATCAAGTTTCGGTCAGTTTCACTTAATCTCAACTTACTTTAGCCATTTGAACCGTTTCCGATACGTTATAAACAATTTTAATAGATTGAGATAGTTTTGGTTAGTCGTCAATTCAAATTTCGGTTAGTTTCACTTAATATCAACTTATTTTAGTCATTTGAACCGGTTACGATACGTTATAATCAATTTTAATAGATATGGTTATTCTTGGTTAATCGTCGAATAAACTTTCGGTCAGTGACTAAGTGAATCTCATCTTATTGTACTTATTTGAGCTGGTTCCGATAAGTTATAATCAATTTTAATAGATTTGGTTAGTCTTGGTTAATTGTCGAATCAACTTTCGGGTAGTTTCACTTAGTCTCAACTTATTTTAGTTATTTGAGTCAGTTGCGATACGTTATAATCAATTTTAATAAATTTGGTTAGTATTGGATAATCGTCGAATCAACTTCCAGTTAGTTTCACTTAGTCTCAACCTATTTTATTTATTTAAGCCGGTTCCGATACGTTATAATGAGTTTTAATAGATTTGGTTAGTGTTGGTTAGTCGTCTAATCAACTTTCGGTAAGTTTCTCTTAGTCTCAACTTATTTTAGTTATTCGAGTCGGTTCCGATACGTTGTAATACATTTTAATAGATTTGGTTAGTTCTGGTTAGTCGTCTAATAAACTTTCGGTTAGTTTCTCTTAGTCTCAACTTATTTTACTTATTTGAGCTGGTTCTGATACGTTATAATCAATTTTAATAGGTTCGGTTAGTTTTGGTGAGCCGTCTAATCAACTTTCGGTTAGTTTCACTTAGTGTCAACTTTTTAGTCATTTGAGTCGGTTCCGACACGTTATAATTAAGTTTAATAAATTTGGTTACTTTTGGTTAGTCGTCTACTCAACTTCCGGTTATTTTTACTTAGTCTCTACTTATTTTAGTCATTTCAGTCGGTTTCGATACGTTATAATCAATTTTAATAGATTTGGTTAGTTTGGGTTAGTCGTCTAATCAACTTTTTGTTAGTTTCACTTAGTCTCAACTTATTTCACTTACTTGAGCTGGTTCTGATACGTTATAATCAATTTTAATAGATTTGGTTAATTTTGGTTAGTCGTCTAATCAACTTGCGGTTAGTTTCCCCTTCCTAGATCTGTGATTAGTGTCACTTAGTCTCAACCTATTTTAGTCATTTCAGTCGGTTTCGATACCTTATAATCAAGTTTAATAAATTTGGTTAGTTTTGGTTAGTTGTCTAATCAACTTCCGGTTAGTTATTTTACTTACTTGAGCCGGTTCCGATACGTTATAATGAGTTTTAATAGATTTGGTTAGGCGTCTAATCAACTTTCGGTTAGTTTCACTTATTCTCAACTTATTTTAGTCATTTGAACTGGTCCCGATATGTTCTAATCAATTTTAATAGATTTTATTAGTTTTGGTTAGTCGTCCAATCAACTTTCGGTTATTTTCACTTAGCCTCAATTTATTTTCCTTATTTGAGCGGGTTCCGATACGTTATAATCAGTTATGCATAAACCGTGCCGTGGCGTTCACTAAAATTTTCCGTGTCGTGATGCGACCTTGGAAACTCACTGTCAAGAAACCAAGGTATTCATCTGAACCGGCTCCGATACGTTATAGTCAAATATAATGTTTCTGGTTAGTTTTCGTTAGTCGCCAAAATTCGGTTCGTTTTGGTTGGTTTTAACTTACTTTACTTTGTGTAACCTATGTCGGTACATTTTAGCTCGTTTTGGTGCTTTTGGTTACTTTTGGTTAGTCATTCAATCAACTTTCCGATATGTTATAACCAATTTTAATGTTTTTGGTTAATTTTGGTTAGTCGCCAAAATTCGGTTAGTTTGGGTTATTTTTAACTTACTATAATATTTTTAATCTGTTTCGATACGTTTTAGCCATATTTGGTGCTTTTGGTTAGTTGAGGTTAGATTGGGTTAGGTTGGGTTATTCAGTTAATTTCAGTTAGTTTTAATTTTAGTCATTTCAATCGGCGCCGATACGTTATAATCGAATTTAATGTTTTGGGTAGTTTTGGTTAGTCGCCAAAATTCGGTTCGTTTTGGTTAGTTTTAACTTACTTATTTTTAACCTGTTCCGATACGTTTTAGCCTTTTTTGGAGCATTTGGTTACTTTCGGTTAGTCGTTGAATCAACTTTCGGTTAGTTTCAGTTAGTTCCAATTTAATTTAGTAATTTGAACCGGATCCGATAGGTTATAACCAATTTTAATTTTTATGGTTAGTTTTGGTTATTCGCCAAATTTCGGTTACTTTGAGTTAGTTTTAACTTACTTTTATTTTTTTGATTTGTTCCGATTCATTTTAACCCTTTTTTTGCTTTTGGTTACTTTTAGTTAGTTTGGGTTAGTCGTTCAATCAACTTTCGGTTAGTTTCAGTTAGCGTTAAGTCATTTTTGTCATTTGAACCGATTCCGTCCTCAGAAACAGACTAACACGATCTCTCACGTATATTACGTGTTGTGCCAAATGTAGCATGCACTTTTTCGTGATTTGATACCCCATAATAGGAAAACAAAAACATTTCCAATGTTAATACATTCAGGGATGCCCCCAATGCCAGGCGAGAAAAGGCCAACCTTACAGGAAAACTTCAGGTTTCTTACAACCCATAAAAGTAGGAAATATTATGGATAAAATTGGGATCGACCTACTAGGACCATTTAGGCGAAGTACACAGGGAAAAACTATGATCGTGGTGGCCACAGATTATGCATCTAGATATGCTATTACAGCAGCCCTACCAAGTGGCAAGTGCTAAATTCTTATTAGAAAAAGTATTTCTTATACATGGGGTCCCTAGGACAATACTTAGTGACAGAGGGAAAACGTTTCAGTCAGAAATGGTGCAAGAACTAGAGAGAATTGTGGGAGCACAAAGCCAATGTACTACAGCCTACCATCCATGCTGTAATGGCCTTACAGAGCGATTAAACAAAACAATCGCCGACATGCTCTCAATATATTGTAACACAAAACAAACTGATTGGTGTAGTTACATCCCATTCATCACATTTGCATACAACACGGCGGTACAAAGCACAACTCAATTCAGCCCATTTATGTTAATTTTTGCAAGGGAGCCTATGTTACCCTCTGAGGCAGTTTTAATAGACGCAGAAAAAGAGACAGATATACTTCAAATCAGAGAAAAAGCATTACAAATGAGGGCAATAGCGGTAGAAAACATAGAAAAGCGGCAAAATAACGACAAAAAACGATTTGACGAGAAACATATCTACAATTTAAAATAGGAGATAAAGTTAAAATTTTTATACCCATAAGAAAAGTGGGACGTAGTGAGAAATTGCTATTGAGATGGTTTGGACCATATGAAATTGTAAGAAAATTAAGCGAGGTAAACTATGAGGTAATCAAAATAGGAGGCAAAAAGAAGGTAACAGACACAGTACACGTATGTAGGATGTTATCATATAATGACCCCTGGACCGAGAATTCACCAATTAGTGACAAAGAAGCAAAAGAGGTGGAGCAAAACATGGAGGAACAAGCAGAGGACTCGGAAGACGACAGTACAGAAGATACTGACGAATCTAATCTTCAGCTCAATATGGAGACGATAGAAGACACTAACAAAAAGGACAAAGAAATAAGAAACAGGGGAAAGGAAGAAAATTTTGAGGAAAGACTGTTAGCAATTTTAGGGAAAAAATAATAAACACTGACACCACGAACACAAATGTTCACGATAGGTACCAAACTGGGAAAATCGTAGAGGAACAGAGACGTTACGTGTATATATAAATCACTTGGAGGGTATAATTTTAAATGCAAGTGTTAATGATAGGTACCACACTAGGGAAGTCATTGTAAAAACACGTAGGCATTAAAGCAGAAAAAAAAAGATTAAAAAATTGAGATATGAGCAACTGGAGAAAAAAGTAATTTTAAACGCAAGTATTACCAAAAAGCACAATACTTGGACAATACTAGAGAATAATAGAGGTATATATAACTAGGAAAAGTTATTATTTTCAATGCAAGTGTTAATGATAGGTACCACATTGGGGAAATCATTATAAAAACACATAGGCATTAGAAAAGCACGATGTATATTTTCAAATACAAGTGTTTAACGATAGTACCACATTGGGAAAGATACATAAGCAAATTATTATAAGAGGAATTAAAAAGTTATAGTACTAAGAGTACGAGAATTATAATTACAATAAAAGAGAAGCTAGAAAGCCAAACCTTATAGGGAAGATCATACAACACGTGGGCAACAGGGTGACCTAGGAGATGAAATTGGAATCTACATATGTATAGATGTATATATAAAGTTATAAGGAAAAACAGACATAGTAAACTAGAGTAGTAATAGAAACAAAGGAAAATAAGTTAAAAGTTATAAATAAGAGGAAAAAATAAGAGAAAATACATCACAAAAGTAACAATTGTTACAATACATAGAGATAGTTACACGACTTGATAATAGATAAAACTGTAAAAGATTAGAGCATACAATAAGGATTAAGAAAAACAGAATAAATATATGAAAACTTAGATTAAGTAAATATATATAGATAGGCCAATAGAATAAAGGATCAGACAAAACAAAAGATTATTTAAAATACTTAAATACACGCATATACATAAAATAAACCAGCATTTCAATCTTACCAACAACTCCGACTTTTCAGGATCCTGGTACTACGGATCCGGACTGGACACAGCCAAGAAGTTGAAATTTCCGCCGGAGCCACATGGAAACTGCTGCCAGACACCAATATCCTACGAAGGTTCCATTCCGCTCACCTATACGGTACCATGGCAAGACGAAGCCGACATTGATCCACCAGTAAAATTCAGATGCCTAGAAAAAGAGGACTGTCAAATTTGGAAACATTTGGAAGAAGTATCCTTAGTCGTGGAAGCTGAATTAAAATCATTAACTGACAATTACAACATTACACAATTTAAAAAAGTAACAAAGGCCAAAAGGGCAATTTCTTTATCATTTATTGCTGACGGCCTTAACTGGTGTTGCGGGGTCGCGACACAACAAAAACTTGATTCGATGGTCATGGACGCCGATGTACTAAGACGTCGCATGGATAGCATTACCAAAGGGTTGAGTACAACCATAAAAATAATAGGGCAGAAATCAAATGAAATCCAGAAAGTTCAACAACAAACAACGGCTGCGCTTAAAATCACTGAGGGAAAAATCAAAAATTTAGAAATATATGCAGAAAATTTCAACAATCAAGTAAAAAGGGGAGAAGCTTTACAGCATAACCAAATCATAGCCGCAGTAAAAGATAATTTGGACATCAAAAAGATAATAAAACTGGGAGTGATAGCTAATTATTTTTATTCTTCTAATTCAGATACACAATCGTTGATGTGTGGTAACATTACTTTAAGCTTTCATAAATATAATGATTGCCTCATCTTAAAAATTCAAAAATTGCATGGAAATTATGTGTTTCTCTCATGCAGTTCTGTTGACACCTTATGGTCGCTCATTGAGATTGTGGATTATAGAATTCAAATAATTAAGAAACAAGAATTTGAGAAGTATTTCAAATTGTTTCAAACTGCACACAATCAAGAAACATTCTATCCGACATATATGAAGTGCTAAATCCAAATCAGAATGTCAATAGTGAAAATGTATGTGTGATGCTAGAAATGCTTTTGTTGTACCCGGAACAATTGGAAGAAAAATTAAAAAATAATCTTTCAACGAAGAAATATTATGAAGAAATCGGTCAATATTTGTGAAGATAAAAATAAGCTATATTGGATGGTGGTGTGGCCCTTTGCTTACAGGCAAGCGCGAATATCTGAATATCAGAAATTTTATGCAGACAGACTTCGATTTGATAGAAGAATTGTGCAATGTCAAAATGTTTTGGACATATTTCTGAGTAAGGAACATAGGAACAAGATTTTTAATCAAAGGTTTAATGATTAAATTTAAATTGATTTTTAATAAAATATTTCAATACTAATATTTGTTTCATTTAATAAAAAAAATATATAAAAGTTTTAATTAAAATATATTTAAGGTACAACCATTAAATTATAATACATCTCTTTTAAGAATCCATCAATTGTGTGATTTATCCAATGCAAGCCATTTAACATATACTTTATTTCCTTTTTTTCTTAACACTTTTTCTACCAAATAGACATCTGGATGTTTAACATTCTGCAACTCTTCTCCATAAAACCCTCCTGCAATTTCTTGGTTCTTTTCATCTTGAAGCAAATATGTTGTAGGATTTGTAACTAACTTTTTTTATTCGAAATATTTCATTTGACCAATTCGGTGTGTAACTCTTGGAAAATGCTTCTCGCTGCTTGCTTATCCGCACATAATCACCCACCCTAAATTTTGGAAACTTTTGATCGATTGTTTTTGCGCGAGTAAAAGATGATCTTATAATGTCTTTTTCATTATTTTTGTTAACTACAACTCGCTTTTTATTGATTGTCGAACGTTTTGTGTTATTATATTTCTGAACTATTTCATCTAAAATATCAATCCATTTGCACTTTCCACGCAAGCTAAATTTTTTCCACATTAAATTTTTTATAGTTCTGTTCACTCTTTCCACCACACTGGCTTTTAAATTAGAATAAGTGTTATAATGATTTGTTAAAATCAGCCATTAACTTTTGAAAATCTATGTTAAAGAATTCTTTTCCCATATCAGTTTGAAGATGTTTTGGAACATTTTCAACAACAGTTCATTAACAATTTCTTCTTTAAAGTTAACAGTCATAGTTGTAAATTAAGAATGTTTATTGTTCTATTATAATTGGACATTTTATTACAAGTTCTCCATAAAACACAGGCAAAAATTTTATCGATTTTTTAGCGTTGTGAAAACTGATTACATCACCTGATATAATTTTAGTTTTCGTTCCATATTTTACTGCTTTACCGTTTATATGAAGAGCAACATCTTCTTTTGGATATTCAACTTTCTCTATATACCCCTCTTTGAATGGGAAAACGTATGTAGTTCTACCATCTTGAAGTAATTCATACTGATTTTTAACGGAATTCCAATTTCCGATAAAGGGTAAAACAATGTTATAGTACAATTTTACTTTATTAATATCCACAATATTTAAGATCTCAGAAGATGAAGAAGAAGAAGAAGAGGAAGAAGAAGAAGGAACATTTCTATATTCTAATGATTTATTTTGATCTTTGAAAAGTATGTGTGATCCGAATTTATCAATCGACATTTTAACTTCGTGGACTATGACATAAGAATTGTCTCTTTGCAATTAATTACCTTTTATACAATTAGTTTTGCTTCTCGAAGTTCTTCCAATATTGATATAATTTCATTTTGGTGGCCCGTAAGACCTGCCATTTGCGAAGAAACTAGTAATTTTAATCTTTCCACTGGTTCGTTTACATCATCATAATAGACATAATCAACTTTTTTATTTGATAAATTTAACAACGTTCCTCCCTTTGTAGATATTGTTTTTGTTGTTCTCTGACGTGTTTGAGGTGGTCTTAATGTGCTTAGACTCGATACGCTTGAAATGTAGTCGATTTGCTCGATTGTTTAAGTATTTTTTTTCAATTAAATATGGTTTAATTCCAGT
>MU186374.1:0-25769 GCA_016904865.1 Pissodes strobi
GGTATCGTCGGCGTACTGATAATCACTTTTCTAGCAATACGAAAATTAAAAAATATACTACACCTTTTCTACGAGCTCGGTATTGGACTGTAGGCCGCATCGAGACAGATATATGGCGATTTTTTCCAAGTAATGCTCCCTTAGCGCCAAAGCCAATTCGGTGTTTTCCATGAGTGACGAGTAGGCAACGTCCAAAGGGGTAGATCCTCGCAAACTCGGTCTCGAAAGCAAAATATTGCTGTTGTCCAACAAGAAATCGAAATGCTCGAACATGGCTTTTTGATTTTGGCGCCCCGTTCTGCAAAAATAGCATAAAAATCGGCAGCATGCCACCACCATCTCGTGCGAAGTGTCCTGGAAAAAATATTTCTATCAATGGAACGAAAAAACGCATTAAAAACATACACCAGTAATAGCGAAGGGGAATTCGAATTGCGTAATAAATTGTCATACAAACAAGCTTACTGCTTTCAGGGAAGATCATAATACGTAGTGTCCAGAAAAGATATTGGGTTGTTACTACCTACGTAAACTGAATCATATTGTGTAGTGCGCAATTCATCTAGGACAGATAGATCAGATGCTTACTTTTTCCTTTATACCTCCAACTTCGCCCTCGGGATTCGGAGCTGACGCACTGGCGTCAGACTGGGCCTGAGATCTTCGTCCCAGTGTATTTATCATGACCGCCATAACATTTTCGTGGATTCTCAACACCCTAATCAAATCGGGATGCTGGAAGAACGTGTGATTATTCACCAATTTCCAGAGACGTTCTCGCATCAGTTCCTCCTCTTCCTGGGACATTTGCACCGGCAACAAGGCCCGAATCTGGCTGAGACCGATCCACATTTCTGCAACGTCTAATTTCGTTTTTGCGTTTATGATGTACGTCTTCTCCAAGGCCCTGATCAGCTCACCTACTGAGTCGTACTGTCTTACGAGGAGGCTAAAAATACATTAAAATTTACGAAATGATGTTTTCCATAATAATCCCGTTTTAGTTAACAAATTTAAGAGTTTTAAAAATATGTACTTAAGTATATGGCATGTGATGTTTTTGAGATTCTTCAAAGAAAACTAAAAATATAATAACACTGACTTGCAAAAGAAAAAAGTCATAATCCAATTTTGCTTCAGCTTTTCAAATAAGTTCAGAAAATATAATATAAATGATAATTCCTCAAGTTTCCACATGACCTCTTATAGGTCTCTCAATTACCCAACTGTGTACTGATTTAATCAAGTATCAATTACCCCATATACACGAAACATATAACATTTACTTTAACTCTTCTCGCATTTCTGGGGTAGGTATATTAAATGTGTAAATTGTTAATCTATCGATTATCAATATTTAAGTGCTTACCTGAACATTTCCTGTACGAGATTCGACGATTCAATTTGCGCTTCCTCGGCCCATCTTACAATAGTGCTTATCAATACCTTCCTAAATACTTCCTCAGGTGTCTTTTTCTCTGGTTCTAAAACACGGAAAATTTATAAATATTTTAACAGCGAAAAAGTATACGGCTTATAAATTAGAAAATACACCAAACATGATGTTCGTACAAAGACATATAAAAAAAGAAAAGACGGAGTAGGTCATTCATAAATTATCAAATGTTCGCATGCCAACATTAGAAATATTAACGTGAAGAGGGGATAAAATAAAGAATGAAAAACTATGAAGATGGCGGTCGAAGCGCGCCAAAGTATTCATTTTTGTTTCATTTATGTACGCCCACAATGACGCGCCTGCACCATATGTTTCTCCAGGCGGGCGGAGCACCATAGGCGTAACATTTTAGGGGACACCTGTTTAAAGTCAAGGTAACATTTAAATAAGCCTGCTGTCAAGCAGAAAATACTAAGCCACCACAAAATGAATATGACTATAAACAAAAGAATAACTAAAAAAAAATTTTTAGTCACAGTTCGGGAAAAACCAATTTACGTTTAATTGATAATTGATTAGAGGATTAATAGAATGGAATATTTATTAACGCTTTTAGCATATAGGTACAAAAAAGAGACACAAAATACTGCACAAAAACTTGCAACTATTTAACAAGTAGTAAATAATTTATTAACAATAAAAAATAAAATATATTTAGTATTATTTGATATCATTTGTAATAATATAATTACCAAGATGGTAAACAACAAAAGAAAATATTTAATCACCCAGATTAAAACTCACAATCAGTTATGTCTTGTAAGTTTCCATAACATTTTTTGTTTAATTTAATACATTTGATAATAAAGAAATCTATATTTTTTTATTTGTATTTTCATTTGCCAGTTTTGACATTCGACATAATGGAGTGTTTACACCGTAGTTAGTCCTATGATATGTAAGAAATGTGTGTGAATTTCTAGGAGATCTTTGTGGACGATGGAGTACCACCAGCTGCAGTAATTTCAGAGAATTGTTCATATTATTATCTATTTTAAATAGAGTACATAAATCAAAATATTGACGTCTAGAATCCAAAGTGCGAAGTTTAAAAAGTTGCATAATATCATCATAGTTACATTATATGTTATACCCAATTTATATGCAATAAATCTCAGATTTTGTTTGCACTCTTTCAACTTCATTTTTACTGGTAGAATAGTATGGTCACCATACTGGAACTGCATATTCCACTACAGATCCAACAATAGCATAAAATAAATCTTGCAACATATATTATTGGAATCTTTCAAAGTACGAATCATAAAACCAAACATTTTTAATGCACTGTTTACAGCCATCTGTATACGATCAAAAAAGTTCAATTTAGAATGAAACCAAATTCCTAAGTCCTTAACAAAGAAGATTCTTTCTAAATTAGCAGAATTAACATTATAAGTGCAATGGATGGGATTATTTTTCCTAGTAAAAGAAATAACTCTACATTTTTCAACATTTAAGTATAAATAATTTTCATTACACCATTCAAAAAGTTGATCGATGTCATGCTGCAAATATTCTGTATCTTTTAAACAATTTATAATTTTATAGAATTTAAATCCGGACAGTTTAAGATAGAGAAATTCGATTTGTATTTTTAAAGGCTATCTGATATATTTCATTGCTGCCAAAAAATGTCAGAATGTATAAAAAAAATTGACAGCTAACAGGACTTAAAATTTATATCGCAGAATAGCTCCTAAAGAGTTAAGAGGGAAAATGCAAACCGTAATTCTGTTAACTGTTTGGGTTTTATGACATGTCAAAGATGAAGAATTGTCAGTTTTAAAAACGCCTCCATGTTGCTTTGAATGGTAATAGAACCGTCTAATATTATGAAATCATAAAGTACTCAATGATACGATTGAAATGAGGTATCGCAAGACACACCTTTCTGTTTAAAAGTTCCAAGGCGCTCGTCCCCCATTTTAACTATTGCTATTTGGGACGCCTACATTTTGTAACAAACAAATGAGCGTTTTAAAAGTTAGTAAGGGGGGGAAGGAGGTACATTAAAGACGCGCACTGTTTGCTCATTTACATGCTTTTAATATAACGACCATCAACTGTTCTTTTATACAGCAATGTGTAAAAATGGATTAGATCTTTATTTGCATAAGGAAATTCCAATAGTATATTGTGCAACAAGTGTTGAAAAGTGATTTTCACACGCGTTGCATACTATACTTTTTCTACGACTGCAAATAATATTGATATGATATAATATTTATTATAATATTATATCAAGCATCTTGTCTTTAAATTAAAATATTTATAGGTACAAAGACCATACAAACACTTCTACAGCAATTTGTGTAACTAGTTCAGGGCTGGGACAACGCCCTACCCGGGGCGTCCTTTTAGGGTTTCGCCTCTCATTCTAGGGTTTCGCCCTTAGTTTTTGGAGTTATTCTTTTCATATCTTTGGAAAAAGGCGCCATTCACCGGCGGTCTCCTCTTACGGCTTTGCCCTCCCTCGGGGGACCCATTTTTTACATATTCGGAAAAAGAAGCATCCGGGAGTGAAGCCCTAAATTGGGGCTCCTTGAGGACCAACAGATTTTAAAATGGGGCCCTTGGGGGGGGGGGAAGCTTTTGAATGGGGCCCCCAGGGTGGGGGCCTCATATTTGACACATTTGGAAGATGGGCTCCCCTCCTGGGGCGAAGCCCTAAAATGAGGCTCCAGGGGCGAAACCCTAGAATGGGGCCTATGGTAAGGGAGTCCCATTTCTTACAGATTACGGGAGCGAAGCCCTAAAATTGGGCCCCCTTTTTTAGAGATCTGGGAATGGAACCTCTGAGGGCGAAGCTCTAAAACGGAGACAAAGCCCTTTAATCTAAATACCCGAGTAAGCGTGTGAAAAGTATATTTTGCACACGATGTTTGAAATGTCCAGTTTTCAAGAGCAGTTGTTAGTGCGTTTTTGTCTATTCTCAGGGCAGTCGTAGAAGAAGTATTTTCCGTTCGCCTTCTTTAGACTTCTGCAAAATTTAAAATAATAACAACAAACGTGTTTTCTTTTAGTTTGTACAGCCGCAGTTTATGCCTATTCTTTATATTTTTTAGTTTGCATTAAAACAAAGCAATATTTTAAATTTTACACTCATAAAGTTTAAAAGTTTGATGATGATAGCTCGAAAACGCAATGTCTCCGAAAAACACGAGTTTGAAGCCGGTATCAACGTTCCAAAATATAATTAACTACCTAAAAATTGTTAAAAACGTTGAGCGTAAGTACAAATGCACTTTTAAAATATTTTTTCCAATCCTAGCAATGCACGTCTCTGCTCCATATTCCGAGTTCCAGTTTTTCTGCTATTCGGATTGACTTCGTATATACTATACGATTATGAGTTTGCTTCAAAGCCATTTAAAAAACAACAAACCGATACGGAAAAACCGCCATGAAAATGGCGGCCAGTTTCTTCTAGACGAGTGGCGGGCTACGCGATGTTGTCGGCATTTGCGACAAGAGGGAGTACCGCTGATTTCGTGACCAATGTGAAGTGGTGACGTAGGTCCCAGTTTACATATCGTTTCTAGCAGAAAATAGGGTAATTTTTTCAGTTTAATAACAATTGGAATTTTCTAAAAATGTTTTTCTTCTTCATTTAGACACTTTGAAAAGACGCTTTTGACCATTAGAATGTTGCGCAATTGTTTGGTTATCCCACAAAAATTACCCAATGTTCGACTATTGAGGAGCTGAAATGTAAATATTAGGAAATTTTTGGCATCTGACGCACAATGTTACCAAAGGTTTCACCTTTTCTTAAGGGGTAACTCGATTCGGGAGCGTAACCAACAAGAACTAATCCGAGCTAACCCAAAGTAATGTAAAAAATAAATGATCCACTACACGTATACACAAAATTAACCCAAACTAACTCAAGGCATGCCCAATATAAAAAAAATATCAGTCAAGAATGCCATGCCTTGAGATACTTTGGGTTAGTTTTGTTTGGTTGCGCCCCGAAGCGAGCGAAGGACCATGCGTACAACCATTTTTTAACACTTCAGCTCCTCAAAAGTCGAACTTTGGGGCTTTCTTGTGGGATAACCAGACAATTGCGCAACATTTTAATGGTCAAAAACGCCCTTTAAGAATGTCTAAATATAGAAGAAAAAAATTTTTAATCCGATCGGACGAAAAACTATACCTTTCCGATGTGTTTTCTCACCGCAAAAGTCATGATTTCAGTATATGGTATTCGTTGCTTGGCAACATGCAATAACTGTACGTACAGATTAACCTATTGGTGGTACGTACAATATTTCCGTCCTAGGACGGGAATATAACATTTCTGTCCTATTTAAACATCTTGTTTGTCAGATCTGACGTTTATCAAAAGTAAGATTTAGCTGTGGTTTCCGTAGTTACGTAATAAACTCCAAGCTGGCTCGTTTCAAAACTTGATATTATGTTGAGTTTAAATTTAAAACACCGTTTTTATTTAGAGTAATATTTGGCTCTATTTTTATAAATACCTACGTATTCTAATTATTAATATGCGTATTTGCAACTCGTAGGAAAAGCACATTCCTGGACTTCTGTGTTGCTGGTCTCGGCTGCGCCTCGTCCAGCAATTACCACAATCGTCCAGGAATGTTTTGCTTTTCCTACTAGTTACACAATATACTGTTTTACAAAATTCCAATTGTTGTTACACTGAAAATTTACCAAAAATAGGTATAACACTTAATATTTTTTTGTTTTTTCTATTTGATTCAAGTTTTGTATTATAAATGTTTATATGTTAGTATTATAATCTGCACGGTATACTTTAAAGCGAAAAATTTATATTTTGACATCCTCTATTTTCTAATAAATGTAATTTTTCTGTTACGTTATTAAAAACAAACTGCCGATTTTCCATGATACAGACATACTCTTAAGTGTCATCGGCAACAACGCCGCAGGAGCGGTAGGGCTTGCCTACTATTTTATAAGAAAGGAAAGAAGAAGGGGAACAATGTTGGCGTGTTCATATTTAGTAAACAAATCGGTCTAATTTTTTTTATATGTCTTTGTGTTCGTACAATAGTAGGGTGTAGATTAAAACTAATTTTGACTTTGCCTCCCACTTCGGTGTCACAAGCTGAATTTTTCAGGTATGGAAGTACATGATAAGGTAACCCTTATTCCGGAGGTAATACAAAATTAGACTGTGCAAAAGGGCAGTATCATCAAAAATCGAGATATTGATACCACCGTATAGAGAAAAACATAGTTATTTTTTGGTCCAAAACACAAAAAGGTCTTTGTAGGGAGTATTTTTTTATAATTATTTTAAAACAATCATTTCCATTAGCCCTTATGGCCGAAAATGATTTTAAACGTAAATATCTCGGTTTCAGCCGGGCAAAAATTTGGTTAACAAATGGTCTTTTTTAAATATAACATTCATTTGACAAAAAAGGAAGGCTTAAATGAGAAAATACTATTCTTTATAAAAGTTTCACCTATGTCTTGACCAGGTAATAGAGCAAATCCCATATTTTTTGCTTGTAAACTAACAATGCTATAACAATAAATAATAAGAAACGACATGGGTTTACGTCGCGCAGCGCCATAATTAAATCAGACCGCCAGATGCATCATTCATAGTCTTATCTTTTTCTTCGCCTTCACGTTCAGCATGCTTTGTTTCTCTCTGCGTGCCGGCAGATGCAACACATACAATATATGATTATAGATCTATTAAGATTTGTTTTATTTACTTTGTGTGATAAAACTTCTTGTTAGGTGTCAATTTGCAATCTGCCATATTATATATCTGTTTTTATCAAAGAATTAATAAGTTTATGTGTTACATATAAAGTACCTATCTAGTAAATTTGGAAGAAATATAGACATTTTTTGCGTTTTTATTATATAGGTATACATACATCTGTTTCAGGTGAATATATCTGGGTAAGTTGTAAAATTTTGTTTAAAATTTTAAGTACGAAAGAATCAGAGAGCAAAAATAGGGATGATGCTAAACGTCGCCAAGGCAATATGCTTGTTGATGCAACAAACATGGTGCCTGGAAATTAGAGGTCATGACTGATACTTGGGCTTTCGTTTTAATATTTCTAAAAGGTGAATAGAACTGAACGGATCAGTTCAGATCATTGTTTAAAACAAACGCACACAAGAAAGAAGTACGTTATAAATAACTAAATAAATAAATAGCTCTTTATTTCCAACAGTCACCCACTTACAGGAAATATAATTATAAAAACAGTACAAATTAAAAAAAATTATTAAAAATTGTAAAAAAATAATAAGAATTATATCTAAATTTGTACCTGCCAGAAATATAAACAAACATGTTTCAAATAAACAACCCATCGGTTCAAAAAATCAGTCATCACGAATCGACAAAAGTTTAGTTCTAATAGTCTCCATAGAATCTGAAAATATGTCGATGTCGCGACCACTATTATTTAGCATTTTGCACATGAAATACAAAGGAGATCTAGTCAGCATATTGTTGTTGGGTCGATCACAGTAAAATATGCAGGAATTTCTTGAACTAACCCTAGGAACACATATCGCTAGCTGATTAAGCAAACCAATGCAGTCAACTTTATTATGCAATAATTTATGTAAAAACTGTATTGCTATTATTTCCCTGCGATCGTTCAAACACACCATATTGAAACGATCCAGAAGCAACTTTTGTGCAGTTCCTCTTGCTGGATATACCCCATCCTGCTTAAAAGCCAAATATTTGACAAACTTTCTTTGGATAGATTCCAAGCCATTGATATAAGCTAGATATATTGGGTGCCAGACAATTACTGCATATTCTAATTTGGATCTAACAAATGAAGAAAACAACACCCGTAATGTCCTTTGGTTTTCAAATGATCTACAGTTTCTTAAGATAAAGCCCAATGACCTCGATGCAGACAACATTGTATTTAGCAAATGAGTATTAAAGTTAAATAATTCGTCAAAGGTTACACCAAGATCCTTTATAGTGCTGCATCTAATTAGCTCTTGCGATTTTATTGCATAATTATATTTTAAAATAGATTTTTTTCTTGAGTATGAAACTACAAAGCATTTGAATACATTAAGACTAAGTCTATTGTTATCGCCCCATGTAGCCAGGAGATCCAATCCATTCTGAAGGCATTCACAGTCAGAAATGGACGAAATGTGACGATACATTTTTAGGTCATCAGCAAAAAAAAGCTTGTGACACGACAGGCAGCCTGCCAAGTCATTTATGAATAATAAAAAGAGCAAAGGGCCCAGGTTTGAACCTTGGGGAACCCCTGACTTAACTATATATTCAAAAGATTTAAAGCCTTCGATTTCGACGAACTGTCGCCTCTCTAAGAGATAGGATTCAAGTAAACTAAGCAATTTTCTAGCCAACCCCAATTTTTCTAATTTTAGCATAAGTATGTACAAATCAATCTGATCGAACGCTTTCTGAAAATCCGTATAAATTACATCGACTTGGCCCTGATTATCCAAAATTGAACATATAAATTGAGCTAAGCAACCCAGATCGGTAACGCATGACCTCTTTTCCATAAAACCACGTTGGTCGATAGAAATAAAGGATTTAAGTTGAGGGTAAATTTGACTATAGATGCATATTTCGAATAGTTTAGAAAAGTTACACAAAATTTATATTGGCCTATAGTTTTGTAAGTCAGATCTATCCCCTTTTTTGAATATCGGTGTGACGCGTGCCAACTTCCAACAGGTCGGAAAAATACCAGAGTTAACTGATAGATTAAACAAGAAACACAGAGGCGCAGCAAAAGCCCCAATACAGTCCTTCACCACAAAACTAGGAATCTGATTGATACCGGCTGTCAGTTTATTTTTGAGCTTTTTAGAAGCAAAAATTATATCGCTTTCGCTCGCTTTATGAATGTTTACGGTTTCATTTGAGGTAATATTTGGTGTATGCTCAAATAAAGGGTTAGACTCAATGAAAATACTCTCAAAAAACCCAGAAAACGCGTTGACTATTGCTTGAGGCGTCGAATGCTCCAGCTCACCATCCCTTAATATTCCCGGTATTCTCGAAAATCTCCGATTTGCCTGTATAAAAGACCAAAATTCAGAACTTTCCCTACATATATTGTCCTCAATTTTATGTATGTACTCTCTGTACGCACCATCTATTTCAGTTTTTAAGTTTCTCCTAATTTCCCTGAAAATGTCGTGAAAATAGTTAGTCTTGTGTATGCGATACTTTTTATAGTCCTTTTCTTTTTTTTAGTTAGACTAATGATACCTTCTTTTCCTACTCATCTTGTAGGGAACGGAGGTCTCAAAAATACCACTGAGAATGTTGTAAAAAGTCTCACAAGCCACATTTACATCGGAGCACTCATAGACGTGCGACCAATCTGTGTTTAAAATTTTGCTATACAGTAATGGAAAGTTTGCTTTTCTAAAATTAAAGGACCCGAATGCGCTCTTGCAAAGCTCAAACTGCTTGTAATGCCCAACGCCACCCCTTACCGTTATGCGCAATGGCGGATGATGACTGTCCACCCTTGACACCGCTGAGTCGTCCTCAATAACGTCGCACTCCATGTTAGAGTATATTAAATCCAATGTACGGCCATTAATGTTTCTTATTTTATTAAATTGCTGCAAGTCCAACATAGTAGAAAAATTGCTCAATACAATTATGCAAAGCTAAGGTTTCAATAAAACGTTATAAGTAGTATTTGACTCAGGATCAAAGATTATTAAATTGTTCATTTTCCTTGTTTAGAAAATTTGTACTAATCTTTAAAATCATTTAAATAATACAAACAAGAACAAGAATTTTGAACGACAGTATTGACACTAGTGACAGCTGCCCCGAAATTTCGCTGAATGATCCTAAAAATAACCAGGGGCTTTGCTGGTGCAGAGGAGTATCGATTTGAGTAAATCTGTTTAGTTCACTTGGCTAAAACGAACGCAAATGATCTGAATGGTTTACCCCCGGGCTACCCAAAATGGTAAAGAATATCATATAAGTCTTGGGGTACTTTTTCTCTTCGCTTCAATATTTCTTTTACAGGAATAACTAATATAGCATAGCTTGTGCCAAATTACTTCGTCGTATTTATTACTAATTTTAGCATCTGAAATGACTTTTTGCATTGTTTCATTAATAATATCAATACTACATCGAATCTTGTTTGCCATAAGAAAAGTAGAAAAAGTTCTTTCTGTCGCCCTAATTAACTCGCCTTTATTATCATTGCATATAATGACTTCGGTCTATTTCGAACATAAAAGAAACAAGATGCTCAATTTCGCTTTCTGAGCTTGATTCCGTTGTGCTGTCCATTCTAATTTGATTTCTGTTAAAAAAATATGCAATATTGTATAAATAAATAAGTACCCTTCAAAAAAACAAATTATAAAAAGTCATTGCTTAGGGTCGCAAGTATACATGACAAATTAATATTCTTTGTTCCAATTTTATTTTATTCTGAGTAGGCTATGACTGGATTGTTGATAACAGTACCCAACAATATAAATAAGTATCAGTCATGGCCTACTCATGATAAAATAACTTGGAACATAGGATATTTGAATGAAATTTCCCTCGGCCTCAGTGTTAAACATGAAATATGCAATTAAAACATTGAGCTCTAATTTCCAGGCACCCTGTTTGTTGCATCAGCAAGCATATATTGCCTTGGCGCGACGTGTAGCATCATCCCTATTTTTGCTCTCTGATTCTTCCGTAATTAAAATTGTAAAGAAAAACTTACAACTTACCGAGATATATTCACCTGAAACAGATGTATGTATACCTATATAATAAAAACGCAAAAAATGTCTATATTTCTTCCAAATTTACTAGACAGGTACTTTATATGTAGCACATAAACTTATTAATTCTTTGATAAAAACCGATATACAATATGGCAGATTGCAAATTGACACTTAACAAGACGTTTTATACTTGACACTTTGACTACCTTGACATTTGGAGGTACTTGTAGACTCAACACAAGGGAGAATATATCGGTATATCGGTTTGACCGAGCAAATTATGAAGAGATCATGCAATTTCTCGGAGAAGTGGATTGGAACGAGGTGCTGCAATTTTTTATTTACACAGCGCTATGAATATATTTGCGCCAAACGAAGTTATAAATGCCGACAAATATCCAAATTGGTACACCTCGGATTTGAAGATGATTATTAACAGAAAGAATAGATTGTACAACAAGTTTAAGATTACTGGTCTCCAGTCGGATTACGACAATTATTTTCAGTTAAGACGAGTAAAAAGTATTTAATAGACATCTGTTATCTCATGTATATCTCCAACATCGAACATTGTATTCCTGCGAATATAAAGTATTTCTGGTCTTATGTGAATACATTGAAAAAGGATCAAAGAATACCAAAAATACTTCAATATAACGGAGAATTTAAGGAAACTCCTTCTGAAATTGTAAACTCTTTTGCCGATCATTTTGAGAGTTGTTATGCGAATCGCGTGGGGTATGGTTCGCCTGATGTAACAGAAAAGTCCCTCAGTGTTCTTGCATCGCACACATTTACTGTTGACGAAATCTTAGCTAAACTCAGTAGTCTGGATGCTGGTAAGGGTCCGGGTCCGGATCGTATATCCCCCTTTTTCGTGAGGAGGATTGCTGAGGCGATAGTTGAACCTCTGCGTCATATATATCAGCTATCTTTTGACTCTGCTCGTTTTCCGGCACTCTACGCTTTTTCGTATTTTTAAGTCTGGCTCAAGGAGTGAAATAAAGAACTACCGAGGAATATCTTTGCTCTCGACTCTTGGAAAAGTGTTTGAGTCCATTATCATTGAGGAAATGTTCGCGACCTACAAGAATTGTCTTGCCTCTGAACAGCATGGATTCTTTAGGAGTAGATCTACAACAACAAATCTGGCCATTTACCAAGACTACTTGCTGCGGAATGTTGAGGGTGGACATCAGGTAGATGCCATATATACCGATATCTCCAGGGAATTTGACTCGGTGTCGCACGAACGTCTTTGGAGGAAGCTCGAGGCGATTGGAGTGTGTGGACATTATCTGGGCTGGATAGCATCATATCTTCGCGATAGAACCCAGTGTATTAAACTGAGTGGGTCGGTCTCGCGGAACATTCATGTTACACCCGGCGTACCGCAGGGATCTCACCTGGACCCGGTTCTCTTTTTACTGTATTTTAATTATGTTGTGACTGTTTTTAAAGTATGCAGATGTCTTTTGTATGCTGACGGTTTGAAGCTGTTTTTTTGTGTCAGATCTGTAGCGATTGTTTTATATTAAGCAGGATTTAGATAGACTAATACAATGGTGTACTGATAACTGCTTAAATTTAAATGTTAGTAAATGCAAAGTCATGCGATTTTACCGATGTAAAAACCCTATTAATTTTAATCATTCTATTAACGATGTTCTGTTGGATTCTGTGTCGCATTTTAACGATTTAGGTGTTATATTTGATCAGGAACTCAATTTTAATTTGCATATTGATAACATTTCTTTAAAGGCATATCGGATGTTGGGCTTATTATGTAGGACCTGCAGACACATTTACGACACAAACGCTATTGTTTGTTTATATAACAGCCTAGTTCGTTCGTTTCTTGAGTACAATAGTGTAGTTTGGTCCCCGTCATATTTATGTTATCAGCAACGCATTGAAAGTATACAAAATAAATTTGCCAAGTTTTTATTATACAAGCACAGATTTCCATACGGCAACATATCATACGTAACCAGAATCCAACTAATAGGCTTAAAGTCATTAAAGGGACGCCGTGAAAATGCTATGGCACTATTTTTATACAAGTTGCTTAATAATATGATAGATTGCGATTACTTGGGTGCCGGTATCAACTTCCGGATTCCTACTAGAGCCACTCGGGCCAGACAAATTTTTCAGGAAGGTACACATCGGACAAACTATGGTTTTAATTGTTTTTTGGACCGCCTAGTGAGGAACTATAACAGTAATTATATAGACATTGACTTGTTTTCGGTGAGCCTCGAGGTTTTTAAGGGATTGATTTTTAAATATTTGATGTGTATTTTACGTAATGTCATGACAAGAGTATTATTATTATTATGTTTGTTAGCAGCAGTAAACGGTGGTACCGATGAGACTGCTACATGTTATTTTGTCTTTGATTAGAATTATGTCGAATTAGCTTTAGTCTATTGAAGTTAGGTAGTGTACCATTTGGAGTGTAAGACTCTGTAGTGTATGAAGAAATAAATAAAAATACAACAAATAATCTTAATAAGTCTATAATCATATATTATATGTGTTGCATCTGCCGGCACGCTGAATTAATTATGGCGCCGCGCGGAGTAAACCCATGAGGTCTCTCATTATTTATTGTTATAGCATTGTTAGTTTACAAGCAAAAAACATGGGATTTGCTTTATTACCTGGTCAAGACATAGGCGAAACTTTTATAAAGAATAGTATTTTCTCATTTAGGCCTTCCTTTTTTGTCAAATGAATGTTATATTTAAAAAAGACCACTTGTTAATCAAATTTTTGCCCGGCTGAAACCGAGATATTTACGTTTAAAATTATTTTCGGCCATAAGGGCTAATAGAAATGAATTTTTTTAAATAATTATAAAAAAATACTCCCTACAAAGACCTTTTTGTGCTTTGGACCAAAAAATAACTATGTTTTTCTCTATACGGTGGTATCAATATCTCAATTTTTGATGATAGTGCCCTTTTGCACAGTCTAATTTTGTATTACCTTCGGAATAAGGGTTACCTTATCATGTACTTCCATCCCTGTAAAATTCAGCTTGTGACAAAAAAGTGGGAAGTAAATGGTTTTCTAGAGCGAATATATTAACAAATATCAAAAATGCTTCGTTCAGCTTTAAGTGACCTAAACAGCAATCAATACATAGAATGGATTACGTCATTTCCTTATGGTTTCTCTCTTAACTAAAGAATAAAATTTATTTTACGAGTATCAGAAGATTCGCTTAAGATTGTAAGGGCTGGTAACGTTTTCTTCAAAAACGTCAAAAAAAAAAATGTTGTTATATATGTCTAGCACCCAAAAATAATTTTTCCAAAGTAAAGTAGATCATTCGCTAATTATTTCGTTTTAGACCCGATACGTAAAAAAATAACCGAATTTTCTCGTTTTAAACCTCACTATTAAAATCTAATATCAAATATCAAGTCTATTTTCTCCTCAAATCTAATCACATCTCGTCTTTTTAGAGTTTACAAACCCTACCTGGTTCTGGTTTGGGCTCTTCTTCTAGTTCTTTAACGGCATTAATTATGTTGTACAGTTTTTTCAACGGGCCCGGTTTAACCAGACCTTCTGGGTTCTCCTCTTCTTCCGGAGCCTGTAATGCTTGCAACGACACGTGTATCATAAGTTGACTGTGGAAATTATTCATCCGTTCACACAAATCGTCGCCTACGGGACAGTTCTCTTTTTCTTCCTCTTCTAAATTCTTAAAACCTGCAAAATTAAACGGGAAATTGAAACAACACATCATGTTGATTAATTATAAGGCGAACGCCAACTTAGAAAACGAAACGATGATTATGCCTACAGCCAAGCTCCAGTTAGCTCAATGATTGCCTTCGTTATCTCAAGCCTGGAAGGTACTAATGATGACAGAATCTCAGAATCAGTCTCATTCGTTATAATGATAATATTGATAACAATAGAATTTAAGAAAACAGGCACGTCGCGTCGGCCGTAAGGTATAATATTTTCTAGCGCTAACGCGCAATTGTATTTGATTGGGCTATCGACTCGAGTTGAATTTTTGTATAAAGCTCCATATTTTTAAACACTTACAATGGGAATGGAATGGGGAATAGCAGAATACACGTGTATTAATAAAGCAAGAAGGTTATTAAACTAACCCAAACTAATGGATACAAAAAATATATAGACTACTAAAAATCAAACAAGTGGCTACAAAGAAAGGTCTACTTTAAAACATCAAATTAGCAAACCACTTATCTTCTACTTACGAACATTTTTTTATTTTTACAATAAAATCAGTGGAAATGCTTTTTATTATAATATATACCATTTACAAGATGAGTACACCTAGCGAAAAGCAAAACTAACAGATAATAGTTTATATGTTAGGGGCTGGTTTATCAATTTGCAAATAAATTAGGTAAGAGTTTATTAACTAAAATACATCAGACTAGAGGTGGGACAACAAATCAAAAATAACCGGGGATCATAAGAAGTCTTAATTCCTTACTTGCAAGTGATTTTATTTTTTTTATTAGTTATGTTTCCCAAAAAATATCCATTATCTAATTTTGAACAAAACAAGAGTTACTGGAGATAACCCTAAAACTGAAAGATAAGAAAAGCGCAGGTTCTAATTGAGTACTTATATATATTATAAAAAAACATTTTAACAAATTACTCAAGATCGAGTAATTTGAAACTTGTCATAGTTAGGCCAATTCATAAAAAAGTGATGTCGCCCAATAAATTTGATGTCGTCATTTTATTAAGATTCTAGAAGCAGTTGTCGCAGAAAGATTCACAATTTTTTGCTGTCTCAAAGACTACTCTCTAAATCGTAACACGATTATCAGAGGCATAGTAACACCGAAACCGGAGTGAACGAGTTTGTAAATTTCATATCTGAGGGTTTGGACGGGAGTGAAGTGACGTGCGATGCCATCTTACTTAAGAAGCTGTGGAATTACGGTGTTCGTGTAAATATTCATTCTTGGTTCCAGTTCTGCCTTACAAACCGTAGTCAAATAGTGGCGTAGGGAACAGGTAGTAATGTCTAATAAATCAGTTAAAATATTGCTATACGAAGGAGCAGAAAAAAATAGTTAACAATCCAGTGTTTCATAAACGCCCTAAACATATAGATGTTAAATAGCAATATGCAAACTGTTCTATATTTGCAGTGCAGTGCAAAGATTTTATGCCCAGGGTTAGGATTGAAAGGTATAATCGAGGATATAATACTTGAATAATTTATAGTAGATCGTGAAATTGACATATTGTGTATCACAGAACATTGGCTAAATGGAGAAGAGGAGAATGTGCATCGAGTTAAGGGGTTCAAAACGATGGGATACTCTGCTAGGCAGCAGTGTTCAGGCGGAGGAACTGTAATCTTGCTTAGAGAGGATTTAGAAATCGAATGTGTAGGGTCTGGTACTGATAAATATACGGCATACTCTATTATTTACATACAATCTTTTAAAATATATGTTTTAGCTCTCTACTGCGCACCGTTGGGCATTTCGACATCTTCTTGATGACAGTTGAAAGTATCCTGTTGGAGCTCAGATCTAAGACGAATTTTCTTATAGCGGGTGATTTTAATATACACTTTAACACTGGTCAAGCTGAAATAATCTGCTTTTCAGACTTCATGAAGAGTTTTGGCCTTGAGCAAACCATATACTTGTCAACACGCTTGAATGCTTGCCTGGATAATATCTTTGTGAGCTCTGTTATAGTCCTGCTGTATTCGGATGTGGTTGATACGGGTGTGTCTGATCACATGGGTCAGATTGTTGAATGCAAGGCTATAAGGATAGCTCAGGTTTTATTGAATCCCATAAGATGTGCAGACCGATAACTTTCATAACACTGTGAGTGAGACAAGATGATGTGACTGGAGTGTGTGAAAGGTTTATGAAATCTTGAGAGGATGCATATCTGGGATCCTTCCGTAAAAAATTATATGTTGTGAGAACTGCTCAGTCTTGCAACATTGGCTGGTTTACTGACGAGATCAGAGGGATGCATGACCAAGTAGGATTTCTTGGAGAACTGAGTTGAGACTTTGTAGGTCTCAAACGAACGTATAACAGTTTCAGGAATTTGTACTGAGCTACAATCCGTAATGCTAAGATTATAGCAAATGATGGCCTCATTCGTTCTTCTGCAAACCCAACAAGGACTATGTGGCAAATAATTAATAATTATAGAGGTAAGAATATGAAGTATGTTGCAGAATATTCCTGACTCAAATATGGATTCTAGCAGCAACCTCGAGAAACTCTCAGCACCTCTGACTGTTTGTTCTTTTTTCTGAGATAACCTTTAATGAGGTCCGAGATATAATAGACAGCCTAATAAATAAACATAGTCGTGACCTATATGGTTTTAATATTAAACTACTTAAATCTCTAAAAAATTCTTTAGTAATTCTCCTAACGAAACTTGTTAACCTATGTATAAAAATAACATTTCTTCGGCTGCCCTTAAGGTAGCCACGTTGCACTTGCTTTTAAAAAGGGTGACCCTTTGATGCCTGAAAACTACAGGCCCTAATCGCTCTTGCCTGTCATTTCCAAGGTTGTGGAGAAGTGCATTGCGATTAAAATTATTGACTTTTTTGACAGAAATAACCCGTTTTCTGAATGGCAAATTGGATTCAGAAAGGACAAGAATATTGTCTTGGGAGTCTTGGACCTAATATCTAATATAATAGACGCTTTTCATAAAACTCAATACAGCTCGGTCTTATTCTGCGATCTCAGCAAAGCCTTTGATTGTGTCGACCGACCCGAAAACTTATAACTTCTGTCAAGACAGTATTGAGTTACTGAAATCATACCTTGAGGACAGACATCAGTTAGTGAGGGTCGGTCGGCAGTCAGCCCCATCGGATCTGAGGGAGGTAAACGTTCGAATGGGTATAAAGGCCAGAACCTTTTACAAGAAATGAAGAAAGATATTTAAATTGGAGCATAGAATATCAGGACACTAAGAACTACAGAACACCTAGAAGAACTCGAACAGGAATTGAAAAACATCAAATGGGATATCATAGTATCCCCTATGTGAAACGCGGCTTCCAGGAGAATGTACAACCACTTTACACTCGAGAAATATCCTTTACCAGAATAACAGCGACACAAATCACAGCAATGGAGGAGTAGCGTTTATAATAAATAAAAACATCAATAGTCAAACAATTAAATACGCTGTTCTCTTAAAAAGAGTCATTTACATTACTGTTAAGCTGACGAAAAGATACACTATGCAAAAAATTCATGTCTACGCCCCAACTTGCAGTGCAAATGATGAAGAGGTAGAACAACTTTACGAGGAGATATCTAGAGCAAGACAGCTGGAAAACTCTCATTATGTCATTGTCGGCGGAGACTTCAACGCCAAAATAGGAAAGAAAAGCACATATGTGTGAATAGGGGGGAAAGAGTGCTCATTTGTAGGTTCATTCGGCCTGGGCGAAGTAAATGATAGGGGGAAATGCTGCGTGATTTTGTCAGAAGTGAAAATCTGTACTGCCTTAATACATTCTTTCAGAAGCCGCCACAACGAAAGTGGATCTGGATTAGCCCCTGTCGTAAGATTAAGAACGAAATCGACTACATACTATGTAACAATAGGAGGATTGTCCGCGGTGTCTCAGTACTGAATCCCTTTGACACTGGAAGTGATCACCGACTGGTTAGAGCTCATTTTAGATTTAACCATAAAGTCGAGAGAAACAAACTCTTTCATAGCTCAATATTTCCAACTGCAACGGTGTTGACAAACAAACTACAACAGTATCAACAAGAACTGGGCAAAAAATTGGCACCCACTGAAAACCTTTCTGATCTGAACCTGGACAACCTAGCGACAAAAATTCAAACAGATATTCTGACAGTCACTAAAAAGCTTTGTGCAGGCACTAAGAAAGTCAATACAGAGAAACTGTGCGAGGAAACTAAAATACTAATAAGGGAGAGACGCGAGACAGACAAAGCATCACCAAGATATGCAGAAATCAACAGAAATGCTAGAAAAGAGATCCGCAAAGATATAAGACAGCACAACACTAAAAAAGTACAACAAATAATTGAAGACAACAAAAATATGAAAGTACACAAATCGAGAAATTCTAAGGGAAGACAGAAAATAACAAAAATTAAAGATCAAGAGGGCACAGTGATTACAGATCGAAAACAGATTGCTCGAATAATAAAAGATTTTTACGTAAAACTGTATTCAAACCATATCCCTAAGCCTTATCAGCAGAGGCCAATGGTAATGAACGTGGGTTCAGAGGAAGTGCCGGAGATATCCCTACGGGAAATGCGCCTAGCACTAAAGCAGATGAAAAATGGAAAATGTCCCGGGGAGGACAGGATCAACACTGAGATGCTTAAAATGGGGGGAGAGGTACTGATAAAATCTTTACAAGTTCTCTTCAATATATGTCTGGATGAGGGTAGAATACCCAAAGAGTGGCAGAACGCAGAGGTGATACTGTTGTTTAAAAAAGGCGATAGTATAGCAATATCCAAAACTAAGCGATTTGGTACAATAGATCATCTACAGACACTGAAACTACTTATCGAGAAATCAAATGAATGCAACTTTCCACTGCACCTGGCATTCATTGACTTCCAAAATGCTTTCGATACAGTTGAAACGTGGGCATTTCTAGGCGCTTTGGATGATGCGAGAATTGATTCGAGATACTCAAAATGAATCGAAAATATATACGAAGACCTAAGGACGGACAAAATGACAATAAATATAGGAGTGCGCCAGGGCGACTCAATATCTCCGAAACTGTTTACCTTAGCTCTAGAACAAGTTTTTAAAAAGCTGTCTTGGGACAGGAAGGGTATAAGAGTGGATGGTGTATACCTAAATCACTTAAGGTACCCAAACGGCATCGTCCTTATAAGTAACGACGTAGAAGAACTTGAGACAATGCTACAAGACTTAAATCAAACAGCTAGACAGACTGTATTGGAGATGAACCTGAACAAGACAAAGGTGATGAGTCGGAGCGATGCCGATGTACGGATAAAGCTGGACCACACAACTCTGGAAAATGTCGAAAATTACATATACCTGGGACACATACTAAAGTTGGGCAGAGAAAATCAAACTGCCGAGATAAAAAGAAGAATAAGCTTAACGTGGTCTGCTTTCGGCCGCCTGAGCCACATTCTTCAATATCCCGCCATACCCATTTGCCTGAAAAGGAAAGTATACGATTCTTGTGTACTGCCTGTTGCCACGTATGGAATAGAAACAGTAACTTTAACAGAAAAAAACGCAGAGAGGCTAAGAAAAACACAAAGGGCGATGGAGCGTAAAATGTTGGGGATTAGTTTTTCAACAAGTAAAAAATATAGACACCAGACGAAGAACAAACATTGCAGATATTATAGAGCACATCGCAAATTTAAAATGGCAATGGGTCGGACATGTAGCACAACAAAGTGCAGAGAGGTGGACGTTGAGAATTGCTCATTGGCGTCCCAGAGAGTCAAAGAGAAGAACTGCTAGACCACCAAAACGCTGGCTAGACGACATTAAAAAACATACTGGAAAACATAGGTTCAACTAGCCCAGAACAGGAGCTTATGGAAACTTAATGGAGAGGCTTATGTCCAGCAGTGGACAAACGCAGGCTGAAGAAGAAGAAGAAGAAGAAGAAGAAGAAGAAGAAGAAGAAGAAGAGAGGATCGCTGGGGTGTCATGGGCAAGGAGTAAAATTACTATTGGAGTACCACAGGGCTCAATACTTGGCCCCATACTCTTTTTAATACATATAAATGATATTCCCTTGTATGAACCGCGGGCCAAATATACTTTTTTTTGCTGATGACAAAACAGTGTCTTTCACATCTGATACCTTGGAGGGGTCGGTGAATGGTTCCATGGTGGCACAAAATAGGGCTGAGCGTTGGTCCCAATCAAAAGCTTCTATTGAACGCAGATAAGACAAATAGGGTGTTTTTTTTTTTGTATGAGAGAATTAAGCCGAATGTGCAGAATAGTTCAGGGGTGCTGTTCTTCATCCGGAATTGCAGTGGGGAGAGCATTTTGGTGCACTGTCAAGGAGGCTCAACAAGAGGCTCCAGTGTGTCTCGGCTGATATGCTACGAACAACCTATTTTGCTATTTTCCATTCGCATATATCATATGCAATACGAGCTTGGGGGATTCAGCTGGGAGGCACAGGGTGTTTGGTCTGCAGAGAAGGACAGTGAGAGTGATGTCTGGGTTAGGATATAGGGATGACTGCAGGTGTGCATTCGTGTGCCTTGGAGTGTTGACTGTGCCTTTCTTGTATACTCTTGAATGTTTGATCTATGTTAGGAAGAATGTAGCGCTATGTTCCAGACTCATGAGGATATCCATGTGTGCAATACTCACTCAAGGCATAACTGCTTACCTTACTAGCGTATAGGAAGGTGTGATGTCCCCGGGTACTGGGCTATCAAAATGTATAACGCATTACCAGCCTTCATTAAAAATGTAGTTGCATTCAAGAAGAGAATGAAGGCATATTTGATAACAAATGCTTTTTATCCATTTGACCAGTATTTTAATTCAGATTCTAGTATGTTATAAGTGTGTATATTATCAGGCTGCAGTCTTAAGTATGAATTTTATTAAATTTTAATCTGTATTTATAACTCTAGATTTTATTTGACTTTTTTGACGTGTGTAACACTATTGTAACTTAACATAAATAAAGTATTGAGTATTGAATATACGTTGATTTTGTGCAATGTTCCTTTTACATTTATACGTTTAAGGTGTGTTGGATTGTAAACTTAACATTTTGTAACCGCATATATGTACTATGTATTAATCAATCCACCTATTGAAGCCACCCGTTATATTTTGAAAGGTATAATAATTGTTGTGATGTTATAAAATAGTTTTTACTTGATATTGACAAAAACGTATGTTGTTGTCACATAAAACCTAATTAAAACCACTGTTTATTTATGTTTCACTGCTAAACAAAGAAATACTAACAACAACATAATTTAGTATGGCTATACCTCCGGTTTTGTTTACATCGTTTTGGTCTCTTTCTTTTTTAATTAATTTCATGTAATAAACTGTACTTATTTCAAAGGAACCTTGTGCATTGCCCTGTAAATTGCACATAGTTTGCCGTGTATTGCTGGTTTAGCATTTGGTTGTGTATTACAAGTTTATTCTACATCAAAACATTTCTCACCTCAGCATGGCCATGTGCTTGAAGTGCAACGTTTTGGAGGCTGACCAGGCGTTGATGACCGAGTGCGATAGTTGTAAAAGAAGTATTCATAAAAAAAACCTGCTCGGGGCTGAATGCCTCGGAAATAAAGGTTGTCGAGCTCAAGGGTAGGAGAATTCTTAAGTTCTACTGTGATGAGTGCACCGAGCTTATTAAAGCAGTTGATGAGCTAAAAACCGAAGTCGCCAAGCTGAAGTCTGCGGTTAGCTCTCCTCATTTGGCGCATTCCTCGGACCCTTTATCTGGCACAGCAAATGAAGTTGTAATTGCTGAGCTACAAGAAAGGCAACTATGCTTGAATAATATCATGTACTTTAACATCCCGGAGGGAGGTAATGACTTGCTTGTGGCTGGGAATCTGGTCAATGAAGTAACAGGTGCTGTGACCACTATATTCAGTGCTGTGCGTGTTGGTAAAAAGAATAAAAACGGTTCAAGATCACTTAAAGTTGCTCTGCCGTGCCAGCAGCTTGTTCGTCAGGTTTTGGCCAACAAAATCAAACTAAAGGGTCGTAGAGTTTATGTCAGCACTGATATGACACCAAAACAACGTGCTGAGGAAACTAGGGTGAGGGAAGAGCTTCAGAGAAGATAGGAAGGGGAAAAAAACGACCTGTTTATGAAGTATGTTCAAGGTAACCCTATTATCTGTAGTAAAAAAAACTAAATGTCCTCGCCGATAAGCAGTCCTCATCCAACTAGAAATATATAGTCTACTATCAGAATGTTCGCGGATTGAGGACCAAGCTGGATGTCCTCCGATTGAATGTTGCTGATATTTTAGTGTTTACGGAAACTTGGCTTATTGAATCTATTGGTAGTGCGGAGTTTGGCTTGGAGGATTATAACATTTATGGAAAGGATCGATCTGCTCAAACCAGAGTAGAGGAGGTGGAGTGGCTATATTGGTTGGGAGACATTTGCACAGTGAATTGATTAATTCTCAAACTGACATCGAACAACTATTTGTGTGTGTGGGAAGTTCGAAATATCAAATAGTGATTGGGGCTGTATACATTCCTCCTCGTTCAGCGCTGGAAGTTTATAACACGTTTAGTGACTCTGTTGATGATGTTTCTAAACTATATCCTGAAGCTGAATACTTCTTGTTGGGTGACTTTAACATGCCTAATGTTACTTGGTCTATGACTGATATGGGCTCAGTTGTGTGGGCGAATGCTGACCCGACTGCCTTGGAGAACGATGCTACTGTGCCTATTTCTTCAATGTGTTCTTTTCATAATTTATTTCAAATTAACAATATCTTGAATGCGAATAATAAAATGTTAGATCTGGTGTTTTCCAGGGATGCTGATGTGATCGTGAGGGAGGCTGACGAGTCACTTCTTCCGATAGATTATCATCATCCTCCCTTAATAGTTATCATTCGGGGTGCTCCGACTCGCGATTCGCCTGAATCCCAGGCGGATGGTTATTATTATGATTTCAGGTCCGCTGACTTGCCTGGTTTGAACGAATACCTTGGTCATGTGTCTTGGGATGCCCTGCTCCTGGGTGTGTCCTTGGACATAATGCTGAATAACTTTTATGAAGTGGTTTATGACGCATTCAGTAGGTTTGTCCCACTAAAGAGATACTCATCGAAAAGATTTCCCAGGAACTGAAGGAAACAATTCTACAAAAAAAAGCCGCTCACAAGAAGTTCAGGGAGACACTTAGCCCTGCCGATTACGCTATTTTTTCTGGACTAAGAACTGAGTGTAAAAGACTGTCTAAAGTCTCATATAATACCTTCATATATTCTACCGAAATTTCTCTTCAACACAATATTAAGGCCTTTTGGACCCTTGTTAACTCTAAACGGCAGGATAAGGGCATTCCAGGTTCTGTTGGGTTTAATGACAGACTGAGTACTGATGGCTTTGAGTGCGCTAACATGTTTGCCGATTATTTCTCTACGGTATATTCCGACGAGGTGTGTCGTGACTATGACTGTCGGGGCTCCATCTTTAACAACAAAGTGATTGACTCCTTGTCTTTGTCTATTTCCTCGGTATACACTGCTCTACAAAATTTGGATACTAGCAAGGGCCCTGGGCCTGATGGTGTCCCCGCTATCTTGCTTAAGAATTGTTCTTTTGTCTTGGCTAGGCCTTTCTTCCACATATTTAGTGCGTCCCTCCGAAGTGGTTTGTTCCCTGAGCCTTGGACACTGAGTTTTGTTACTCCTATTTATAAGTCTGGCAATAGGTCCGAAGTTACCCGCTATCGGCCTATATCAATATTAAGTACAATCCCAAAGCTTTTCGAGAGCCTGATCCCTGAATTTTTGACTTCTCAGCTTGGGATGGACATTGTGGAAAACCAGTACGGTTTTATGTCTGGTCGTTCAACTGAGGTTAATTTGCTTCAGTATTTCGACTTCTTGTCGAATGCCTTGGAAGAGGGTTATCAGGTTGACTCGATCTACACTGACTTCTCAAAGGCGTTCGACAGGGTCAATCATGGGTTGCTGGTTGCTAAGCTGTCTTCTATGGGGGTTCGAGGGACTTTGCTATGCTGGATAAATTCTTATCTGACGGACAGGAAGCAAATCGTTAGAGTTAATAACTATCTTTCCCATGAAATCTTAATTACCTCTGGTGTCCCTCAGGGATCGCACCTGGGACCTTTATTCTTTAACATTTTCATTAATGATATTACCCAATATATTGGTCCTCATTGTTGTCTGTTATTTGCAGATGACCTTAAAATATTCAGCAGAATTGGGTCGCAGGTGGATGCACTGTTGCTTCAGGAACGTCTTAATTCCCTTGTACTTTGGTGTGATAAAAATCTTATGCATCTTAATGTGGAGAAGTGCCAGGTTATGCGTTTTTATAGGACGAAAAATCCCATCATGTTCAATTATACGCTCCGCGAATCCGCTCTGCGTTCTGCGTCACTTGTTCGTGACCTTGGTGTCACCTTTGATGCTGGTCTTACTTTTGTTCCGCATGTCACGAATGTAACTAACATGGCACTGCCAATGCTGGGCTTTGTAAAGCATCTAACTCATGATTTTCAGACTCTAACAGCCATAAGATTGTTGTATTGTGCCCACGTGCGGCCTTTTGTGGAGTATTGCTCTTCTATATGGTCTCCATATTATGCAGTTCATATTCGGCACGTGGAGCGTGTTCAGCACAAGATTCTTAGATGTGTTGCCTTCAGGATGAGGATTGTTGATCCTAATTATGATCAGATGGAGGCTGTTCTCAGCATACATTCACTTGAGACTAGGCGTCGCCGTAAAGACCTCAAGCTGCTCATTGATATCTTGAATTCTAAATGTGACTGCCC